>JARFIX010000286.1:0-184427 GCA_036346125.1 Lycocerus yunnanus
TTCAAATAAAACACCAAAATTCAAAGACTGGAAAATAATCAATGGATCATCATTACACCAAAAAGTATCGTTGCTACCAAAAAGTGCGGCAGTGAAAAGGACAGTGTGTATTTAAACGGGAGTTACGTAGTTGAAATCGAAACAAAACGTGAAGTGAAAATAGAAGAGATAACACTAAAAACTTTTAAGAATTTAAAATTGGAATTCAAAACATACACTACACTTAAGTTAGAACATATTCAAAAACAAAAAATTCAAAGTGATTTTAATTTCAAAACTGTAAAATTAGATTCTATAAATGTTGATGAGGTAAAAAATATTTATAAACGATTGTCAGCGCAAAACAAAAAATTAGATTCGCTGAACAAAACTCCAATACACTTTCATAAAATTAGTGAATATACAATAGGGTAAGAGTGGGTCAAACGGACACTCTAAGGGTTTTATAGTTATATTTAATAAAAGCAACATAATATTTAAGAACTAATTATTTGGTTTGATATCTCAATTATTAAGCTAACAAATGATGAGATTAAAGTTGAAAAATAGAAACAGTTTTTGAGAACTTAACCTAAAACAAACATAGTGAAAATGTCCGTCTGCCCCACACTCCTGGGCAAACGGACATAAGGTTTAATATACGTTATAAATAGTTAAATTCGCACTTTTAGTCGCAATGAATGATGATAAGAACGCTATTCAACTTATCAGCTGAATTAAGAGCCATTTTATCTTTATGTACGGGCCTGGGAGATGATGATCTGTTACGGCTACCGTAGTTAGTTTTGCTGTGGATCGAAGGACCAGTTGTGCGATGAAAATTTGGTAATCTTTTTGAAATAATTTTATTTACAAAATATTTACATGCACAACAAAAACGAACTTGTACAAAAACTCGAAGTAATGTCGAGCTCTTGGAGTTGTATGATACGAAATCTGCTACTAAACTGATTATGGTCCAAGTATTTCACACATAAGTTAAATTTCGCTCCTCCTTGGTTTTCTTTGCAGAAGATTTTTGACCAACCAAGGAGGGCGTGTGCATGAACCAATAGAATTAAACATGTTCTTTCTTAGAAACTGACCGCAAAATTCAATTTCTAAGGAAAGAACCATAAAGGATTAAGCCATCAAAATAAGGTCCCACGCTAGCACTTAGGCGGCATATTTAAGCTGTGGGCCAGTGGCGACTAAAATTGCTATACAGGTGTTTGTTTCACTCAGACAAAGCTTAAACTAAAATTACGTCTAGTCAGCTGCACAAAGAATCAACTTTATTGCCCGGATTAACCCCTTTTTCCAGGGTAGCAAAGGATCCGCGCTAAATGGGTTCCTTTCGGCATTTTACTTTAATTAAGATATTTAAATAAGTCGAATAGGTGGATTGAACGTACGTGAGCCAACAAAGAAGATATTTTGTGCAGCCGTTTTGAAAATTTTACCTTTAGTTGCTTTTGCAACACTTTATTTAACAATTATAGCAAGATTCATATTTTCTTGATTCCACGAGCTCCTCTCTGTAGTTCTAATCCGGATCCGTACCATTTTCTGTAAACATTGTTTAAAAAAGCAAAAATACAGTACTATCCGGTTCAATCAATATCAATCAATCAATATCAATTTCAATCAATTTGTCCGTTTGCCCCGCATCGGAATTTTTTAAATTCAAAATCTAAATAAATATTAATATTAGGACAATGAAATTACGTGGCAGTAATTGTGTGGCTCTGTGGAATAACGAGGTAAGTAGAAAATCATAGTTTTGAGATAAACGCAATTAAAGGTTTCAAAGGGTTTATTATAGAATAGGAAATGTTATTATTTATCAGAACATTTTTTTGTGTTAAATAACTTGTTGTAAATTGAAATCTTTTATAAAATCAAATTATTTTAAAATATTTATTGCTTTTTAAAATATAATATATTTCTCAAAGTTGATTTACCTCGTTATTCCACCCATACAAAAATATTCAATACCAAAGTGAAGATGTACACTTTTATATACCAAATACCTGCAGTTAATTTTATTATTATTTACTAAAATAATAGATTGAATTAATTTTTTAAACGTTTATTTAATAATTAATTACTGATAAGGCACAATACAAATAACATTTTTAATCAGAATCAGTGATCATATCTTCTTCCTCATTAGTTACTGCTTCAGAGGCAACTAAATTTTCATAAAACCTATGATGTTTTTTTTCGATATAGCGAAGAAGCTGTAGTACATCTTTTTTTTTTGCTGCCGAAATACCTTGCACAGGAGGTCTAAATAGTTTCAAATCTTTCAATTTAATTTTACACGACACAGAATACGTTGATGCTCCTGTGATATTATAGTTTTGCGACACTTTAACTGTATTATTTGGTTCATAAGTTGTAAAACACGCTTTAGAGATGAGGAGTGATTTTGGTTTTTACTTTTTTTTAAAGCTGCTTCATAATTACCTAGGAAACCATCTTGACTTCCGTCAACCATTATAAATGGCTCAGACCTGCTAGATTTTATTATTTTAGCATAATGTGCTACTGTTTCAATTTTCTTCCCTTCCTGTTTTCTTTCTCAAGTTTAAAGTCAAAATCACTATCACTAGTTGAAATGCCACTCATTTTTGCACAAATAATTTGTTTTTGATACCCAAAGTTATTAATGTATTTCACACAAAAGAATAAATGGAACTAAGTAAAAATAATATTTCTTTCCTGCAAAAGCTGTGCTTTATGTCGGTACTTCTTACGGGGAGGTAATGCACAGTTGGAAATTTTTAAAAACAGATTTTGTTTTAGTATATTTTTGGTAAGTACAACATTTGGAAAATATTCTTTGAATATTTCAGGTAAAACAATTAAATTTTGCGGAAGTTTTATTAGTTCAAAGAAGGCACCGCTCAAACCGAAAGTAAGCTGCTGGATTCACAACATCTGGGAGTTCTTTCAGTAACCATTATTTATTTTTATAAGCCCTAACGGTTAATTTTTTAAATAACACGGTTTGTTATGTTTTTAAATTAGCATACAATGTATCAACATTGTTGTACTATTACTTTCCTTTAATTTTTGATTATTTGTGTTTTTGAAATTTTAATTTAATGAGAACAGTTTTATTTAATTTTTTGTTAGTGTGTTTTCTTTAAATTATTTTATAAACTATCTATGCAGTAAGACGTTCGAACAATAATAATCTTCGGGATTATATTAATATTAATTATACCTATATTTATTAATAATAATATATAATTATTATTATTAATAAATTTAATAACAAATTAATAAAATTAAATTGTTTGAGTAACAACTTTACCTTTTATATGTTTACTAATATATACCAAATATTTTTATAAAGTCTTATATTTCATAACAAACGCATTTCCCAAGAATAGTTTAGAATAGTTTTTTTATTAATAACTACATATGTATTCTATAATCCGATACTTACCGGATATAATAAGAAACTGCACTATATAAAAATGATTCAAAATCCACTTTGTAGTTATTTCTATGAATTCATATTTTGGGGGTAACTAGGCATATGTATTTGCCTTCGTTTGAGCAAGTTATCTTAAAAACGAGGTTAATAGACTTACCTCGTTATTCCACAGAGCCACTCAATTCCAAAGACACTTAGTTTTAATTGACCTAACTATAAGTTTTAAATTTTTACTAAAATACTTAGATTCTAAATAATTTCTAACAAAAATATAACAACACGTTAATTTTACTTACATTTCCTATCACTCCTCACTTTTAACATGCAATAATAGCCTTAGATTGGAAAAATTTTAACAAATTACTTTCTTATTAATTACCTCAAATGTCAACGACACTAGTAATACTGCAATAATAACGCGGCGCCTTTTCTGAAAGAACTTACGAATTTTTTCTCAAAAATGTCCGTTTGCCCCATGTCCGTTTGACCCCATCTTACCCTAATCGTTTATATTTTAATCATTATTATTTTATCTTATGTAGTTTTAAATATTATCATGATAAATGTAAGTTCGAAATCCCCAACAGAAGAAGTTGAAAGGAAACATGAAAACTTCAAGAAGGACATCGACATAAAATTATCTTCGAACTTTGCTAACCCATAGTTCTCATCTTAGGACGGAGGAGTTACAATATCCGATTAACATTTCTTGCAAATACAGTGAGTAAAAACAGTTGGACACTAAGAAAATTTCAGTAAATCGGTTGTATTTTAATTATTTCTGCAAAAATGAATTAATTTCAATTTTAGTTGATAAAATATTTCATATACTTGGCCGCACATAAATTTTTTTGCTAAAATTCCATACAAATGAGATTGCTTACCGGAATTGATTTTACACGCTGTTTACTAGCAAAAAACGAGTTGGACACTAAGCAATATTTTGAATTTTATGCATTTAAAGGATATAATCTAGTACTTTTTGGGTAACCTTTTGTTTTAAACACACTATAAACGCTTTGGCATATTAAAAATAATTTTGGGCAAATAATCAGCCCTTATAAGTTTCCATTCTTCTTGTAAACGTTGTTTTAAGTGTTACTTGTTGTTTATGGGGTTTGCCGAATTTTACGGTCAATTCATCGCACAAATTTTGATAGGGTTCAAATCTGGGGATTGAGGAAAAGGATGCAACACATTCGAGCACTTATACAACAAATATTCTTGTACAAAACGGGCGCAATGTTTCGGGTCATTGTCTTGATAAAATTCAAAAGTGTCTTTAATGCCCATTTGCACAGCACTGTGTAATAAATTGTTATTTTAAATTTCGATATATTTATACTGGTTCATAATACTCTCAATAAAAACCAATTTCCCCACCCCCGCAACCGAAATACACCTCCAAACAAGTAAGCATTCGAATCCATGTTTAACTGTCCCTTGTAAATTGAGGGGATTTAATTCGCAATTAGGTTTTTTTCAAATTATAGCTGGACCATCAGAATTATAAATGTTATATTTACTTTCAACGGCAAATATATCATCTTTCCACCACTTTTCATCTTTAGTTTTATAGCAAATTTTTAGTAAATTTAATCTTTAGCAAATTTAATATGTTTGCTTCTATTCTTGAGGTTAATAAATGGTTTTCTTCTGGAAATTCTCCATAATAAGCCTTGTTTTTGAGTATATTCGAATTGTTTGAGCAGTCGCTGTTCGTCCAAAATCTTGAAAACCTCGTTCGCCAATCTAGGGCAATAAGTCGAGGGTTTTCTTAATTTTACGAACAATTGCTGCTCGTTCTCCTGATGCAATTTCCTATGACGGCCATTATTAGGCTTAAAATCCATCCGATCTTCAAATTTAAAGCGGCGTATTATATTACAAACGGTACTTTTGGTCACATTTAGTAACTTAACAATGTTGCGATAGGATTTACCTTTTTCCCAGGGATAAATCATGAATTGCCTTACATCGAAACTAGTGTGTGCTCGTTTTCGATCAATTTTTACTAATTGTTACGATTAAACTGCAGTTTTATAAAATGAATGTATCAAAGTAACATTATAAAATGCTGATTATAAAAAGTGCAACTACACGGCGTCACAAAGGCGCCTACAGAAGAAAAATTGCTTGGTGTCCAACTTGCTTTTTGCTATTAAACACTTTGTGAAATCAATTCCTGGAAAAATGCCGCTTTGTATGCAATTTTAATGAAAAAATTTATGTATTGGTCAAGTACATAGTACATTAAATACTTTACCAACTAACATTGAAATTAATTCATTTTCTGCAGAAATAATTGAAATACAAACGATTTACTGAAACTTTCTTAGGTGTCCAACTCGTTTTTTACTCACTGTATATAATCGTAGTGATAAGAAATGTATTAAATAAGACTAAAACTTGTAGAGATGCTTTTTGCTTCATATAGTCGCACGTTGACAATCGTTGTCAAAGTAAAGAAAATACCTGTGAAATACAGATTTTATAATTTTTAAAAAGTGGTTTTAGTCCAAGTGAACCAAAATTGCGTGTAAATGTAGTCGGTCGTAGTACATAAAAAGGAGATTTTTATCAATCGTTTTCACCTAAAATTGAAAGAGTGTTTTTAGTTATAAAATTTAAATCTCGACTACGTGAAATTATGCTTCAATAGAAACGGAGTTTTAATATTTATTGGTACTCTTACTTGTAATATTGTATTATGCCTATAAAATCGATTTATTACTTGAATAAACAATATGCAGTGAATTTTAGAATTTATAATGTTATCTCGTGTTTTCAGATTAGAAACTCACTATTATAATATGACGTCTCAATTCTAATCTTCAAGGACAAGTACTCAGATTTGCTAACGCAGACTTTTACTCTTCATTTTATCCGTGATTATTTTACATGTCCACATAGTATATTTATGATATCTGATACAATTTTTGCAGTAGGTGAGTCGTACCTGAATTATCAAATGACCAAAGAAAATCCAATAATATTTACCTTATGGTTATTTAAAAGAGTAGTTACTTTAGTACTTTGAATTTGATTAATTACGGGAATGACATCATACACAATGCGAACCAGGCTTCAGTTTAGACTTTGACCATTGTTATCTAGAAATAATTATTCATAGCAAGTTTTCACACAAAGAAAGTCAGTTTATTTATAACATTCGACTTGTGAATACCTGATGCAGTGAATTTTATAATTTTTTGGTAAAATAACTCGAATTCTTTATATTTTAAGTTTTAATTTTATGATATTAAGTGATTTTCTATTTAATTTATTATCAATTTGCTAATTTATAATATTTTTAATAATACATTTTTTCTCCGACTATAATTTGAAATTCAATTTACAGTCCAGATCTACGTGATAAAAAATAATAGTAAATAGAAATAACTTAACGTGATATTATTAAATTTAATATTAAAACATATTCTTTTCTATGCTTAAGCCCTGATTTTTTATTTACTAATAGAATCATTGAACTGTAAATCTCTGATAAGTTTCTATTAACTCAAAAAGTTGTGTGTATTTGTATTCTTCTTTTAACTCTTTTATTTTATCTGACATTTAGTTAAATGTTACTTTAAAGAAATATGAAAAAAACACCTTAAAATGTTAAAAATTTTAAGTAATTGCCATTAATATACTAATATTTAAAAGAAAAATTTAAATTAATCTATTTTGCTTCCGATATTCTTTTATAAATTTTCCCAAAATTTTAAGCAAATCTGTCAAGCGGTTTAAGTTGGCTATTTTTGATTGAAACAAAAGCGCACTCTTAAGGGCGGGTCGTTTTAATGTCAATTTTGTCTTATAAAACAACATATAAAAAGAAAACTGTGATTGACGAAATTACTATTTTTTTAAATGAGCTTCACATAACAAATTTCTAAATTAGTATAAAGAATATTAAATAGTATAATATTTTGCAAAGAAGATTGGTCATTCTACCTTTCATGGAAATTCCGCTGAAGTGATTACTTAGTCCTTAACCGAACAATTTTTCAGTATATAGATGAACGACAAAATGGAACATGTTCAATGTGAAAACCTCAATTATTGATGAAAGTATTCCATATTTTTCATCAATAAAAAATAAGATCAAAAGGAATTCCTTCATGTATGGACGAGTTTTTAATTTCGATAAATCGATACATTTGGTTAAGATATATCGTGGTCACCAATTTTGCATATGTCATTTTAAGAAAAATGTGTTTACAATTTCGAGATGTTTACTCTTAAATATAATGTTAATTTGCAACTTACGTAGAATCATCAATTTCAGACTCATAATGAATGCTTTCAGATGAAGTTGTAGCCTCAAAACACACAAACAAAAAATTAGATAAAATTATTCTAAAAGATTGTCGTACCGACATCAATCTTTCAGTTGAGTGGTACGCTTAAACTGTATTAACTTTCTTAATTTTAAATGTCTTTCCTTGAAATTTTTAAGAAATATTTTCCAATTTTATATTTACAGAAAATGCAATGAAAAATGATTTTCAAAAATGATTAACTGTACCTGACCTTTTAAACAATGCTACATGGTGTGCAATCACTTGCCTGTTAGCCAAGTTAACTGATAAACTCTAGTTGCTCTTCAAGTTTGCAACCAATATCGACGGTTTAATTTGATCATAAAAAATATTAGGATATTTTGAATATTATTACAAACAAAGAAATGCCATAAAAATATTTTTACTAATTTTTCTTTTCAGGTAGTCCGCAGAAGTAACCATTGAAATTACATTTTACATGCATTCATCTAAGTTCTTCTGCGAGAAGATAAAGAACCGCATTTGATAGTATTTGCATCACAGGATTGCTGCATCACTAATATTTTCGATGTTCTTCAAATTTCTTACGAAGAAAGATATAGACATCATCCTATTTGATTATTTTACTTTAAACTACATTATTATACTTAAAAGTAAACATTTTATGATGTTTACCTTAAAATGAAAATTTCAATTAATAATCAGCCCATTTTTTACCATATGATAATGGAGTTTGTACAAATCACTGCAAAAATTTTACATTTGTCTAGATCATCCATTGTTCATGCATATCAAAGACAAAATGTAAATGTTTGTACTCATGGCTGTAACTTCTTTAACTTCTAAGAATGTATTTCATTCTAAGCATTAAGATCATTATTTATAATGTTATCTGGAGTCAGCAGGTAGATCTTTACCCGATGAAAGATGGTGTGTCACGAAAATGAAACCTATGAATCTTAGAACATTCGTCAACACTTAACTAAAATTTTATATGCATGGTCAATATTTTATATTTATATTTTTAATCACAGTTCTTAGGGTAATTATTGTTTGGAGTTTTACTTAACACCATATCCACTAACTCAATGTAATGACGTGTCATTATGGGGCTTGGGTACGCGGACCCTGGTGGTCCGTATGACGGTGGCGGCATGTAAGAAGTAACTGGCGGTGATGGTATGCTGGAAGTAGCTGACGGTGATGTCATGTAAGAAGTAACTGGCTGTGGTTGCATGTGAAGAGCAGCTTCTGCTAAATCACGAAAATTATAATCGTTATAATTTGCAATATTCAAATATTCAGCAATTCCGTTATTTAGCAAAAGCTTTTCATCACATGCAATCACAGAACAAAAGAAGAGAAGAGCAAAAGAAAAGCTTTTCTTTTGTTGTTTTGTGATTGCATGTGATGAAAAGCATTTGCTAAATAACGGAATTGCTGAATATTTGAATATTGCAAATTATGACGATAATAATTTTCGTGATTTAGCGAAACTGTTCTTACATGCCACCAAACCTGCTACCTTACATACTGTCAGCCAGGTACTTCTTACATACCACCAGCGCCAGTTACTTCATGCCACCACCTTTTATGGGTCACCAGAGTCAGTGTGCCCAAGCTCCATAATTAGACGTAGATACATTGAGTTAGTGGATACGGTATAATACACCTCAAATAATAATTATCTCACGGTCATTAAAAATATAAATATAAAATATTGACTATGCATATAAGCTAAATGGAGTGGTGAAGCGCTTCTTAGAACCTCTTCTACTCAATTCCTACTCGCACCTCCAAGCTGGTGGTCCCTGGTAACCTGCGGAGAAATCCCAGAGATCGGGTATTCAACCCCGATGGATGGGGAGAATCTGCAGGGCTAACGCGAGAGGGAGACTTCCTTCGGGTTGGGCGTGAGGCCAGCACTCTCACACCGTAAAAAAAATAAAATTGCTAAAAATTTTTGTTATGCTTTGACGTTAAAAAGTATTATACTTAATTTAGTTATTTATCAAAAATCGCAAACTCCGACTAAACCGGGAACATGATTAGGTTGCTCTTTCTCGAGGTCGTAGGAACTTACCTGGTGATTGCTGGAAAAACTAGGTTTAAAATTTATGTTTATTTTTAATTTAGGTATAAGCAAATTTATATTATAGGTTGAACTTTGTTTTACTATAACCAAAATCTGGTAATGGATTTAATTATATAACCGTATTTTGTCTATTTGTATTTTACTTAACCCTCCAGTGCACGGGTGATCTAAAAGTTACACGAGTGCACGGGTGAGGTATATCAGACCCATATTTAAAAGACGTGTAAAAATTGTTCTGTTCATATATTTAAAAATTTTTTTATATTAATAAAAATTATGATTAGTGTTTATGAGTATCAATAAATATATTTGAAAAATCGGATGTGGCCATGCCATGACTTTATCATATTTTTATTAAATATTAAAAAAATAATTTTTAATAATAAAAAGAAAAAAATATTTTCCATTAACCAATGTGACCCAAAGTCTAATATAAAAATACAAAATACCAACTTTAGTTTTGAAATTCTCATTAGTTTTGAAATATGTAATAAAACTAATAATAAATAAAAGATTTAAAAAATTGCTCCCATGAACCAATTTTATCCAAAATTTAATCAGCTCTAATTCCTCCCATAAACATAACAAATTTCAACTTCAGTCTTGAAAATCCTTTTAGTTTTAAAATATTAAATAAAGGCTAATATTAAATAATAATATTTAAAATAATAAAACAATAGTTTTATAAACAAATTTTAACTAAAATTTAATCAGTTCTAAATATTGATTAAAATATGCGAAAACCTAAATTTAGTTTAGAAATTCGTTTTACTTTTGGAAATATTAATTAAAACTAATATTAAATAATAAGATTTAAAAAATAAAAAAATAGTTTTCTGAACAATTTTACTAATTTAATCAGCTCAAAGTTCAAATAAATCAAAATCCAAATTTTGTTTGAAAATTCTATTAGTTTTGAATATTAATATGATAAACTAATATTAAATAAATTAAAATAAAAAAAAAATATTTTCCATAACAATTTTACAAAATTAATCAGTCTAATCTCAACATAAAATACAAATCCAATTTAGTTTGAAATTTATTAGTTTTGAAATATTAATATAAAACTAATATTAATAATAAAATTTAAAAAAATTTTCCATGTAACCAATTTTACAAAATTTAATCAGTCTAATCATAAAATACAAAATCACAATTTAGTTTTGAAATTCTATTAGTTTTTGAAATATTAATAAAACTAATATTAAATAATAAAATTTAATAATAAAATTTATTACAAAACAATAGAAACAATTTTACCTAAAATTTAATAGTTCTAATTCGATAAAATAACAAATTTCCAAATTTAGTTTGAAATTCTTATTATTTTCAAAATATTAATAAAAACTAATATTAAATAATAAAATCTTAAAAATAAATAAATAAAACAATAGTTTTATAAACAATTTTAACTAAAATTTAATCAGTTCTAAATTCGAATAAGATAGCAAATCCTAAATTTGTTTTAAAATTCTATTATTTTGAAATATTAATTAAAACTAATATTAAATAATAAAACTTAAAAATAAAAAATAGTTCCTGAATCAATTTTACTAAAATCTAATCAGTCTAATCTCAACATAAGGATACAAAATCCAAATTTCGTTTTGAAAATTCTCTATTAGTTTTTGTAGGTCGCACATAAAATTTACAACAACAATCATTAAATAATACACAATTAATCACAATATACAACCCATGAATTGACTCAATTTTACACTTATAAATCTTAATCGAGACCAATCTCGTTAGATAGCATAGAACTGAAATTTCAAGTTTGAGAAAGAGTTATCTATTTTTCGATTGTAGGCTCGCAAATATTTTATTACAAAACTAATATCCACAATACACAATACAACAAAGTTACAATACTTTAAACTCATAAAATTTGAACTAAAATCTTAAATCAGTTGCCAATTCGACATAAGTTATGAACTTGAAAAGTTTAAAATTTACGGTATTGATAGGATTATCTTATTTTTGGTTGAAATATTATTATTAAAAAACAAATTAGAAGTGAAATGGCCCACAATTTAAATAAAAAAAAGAGTTCATAAATATTTTAGTAAAATTTTAAAACAGTTCCAAGTTATCAATTTAAGGATAATACTTCGATTTTTGTTTAAAATTTCCCTTATTAGGTCTTGCTTAGGTGGACCAAAATTTTACAAAAGACAAAAATACAAGGAACATTTTTCGGCCTCACATGCTTTTGACAAACCCAAATTTTAATTTTAAACCTCAATTTTTGGGGACACTTATGAAAAAAAAAAACCTTAAGGACAAAATTTACGCGCCAAAAACCCCGGTTAGCCAAGCAAAAGGAACTTGAAAAAGGGTTTCAAGATACCCTCCGAGTAAAGGAAGTTATAACTATTTTTCGATTGTGGCTCCTCCGCCATAAATATTTTATTACAAAATCCGTGTAAGTGAGTGGCCACAATTATCACAATACAACATATAGTGTAAAATTAAGACGTTATAAATATTATCGTACGTAAATATGTGTAAATGCGACGTTGCCAAGTTGATCAATTTCAAGTTTGATGAATTACTGTCGATTTATTAAGTTTAAAATTATACGGCTACTTGATCTAGGACTCTTGATCTTATTTTTGGTGTGACCAGGACTATTATTATTAAAAAAGACAAAAATAGCAGAGGAAATTTTCTCTGGCCTCACATGCTTTTTTAAGACTGAAATTACAAAAATGAAAATAGAAGCTCATTGGAGCTCAAACGAATCTCTATCGATTGGATCGATGATATCGATCATTTATTTAACGTTTTACAACCGGATAACTTAATATTTTTTTATTTGCTAAAATAAATAAATACGTTTACTTTTGAATATACAATCGAATCCGATTAATTCGGATATCGATTAATTGTGACAGCCCCTTATTTTGGTCAAATCTTGAAGAACAGAAACCAAACTTAAGGAAATAATATAATGACGAAATATTAGGTAAATCACAGAAGCCGCGTAACGGTTCTAGCAACGCAACGTAAACATTTTTATGATGACAGGTTGCGAGAGTGATATCCTTGCATTTTGTCTAGTATGAATAACAGTAACGTTCAAGTCCTAATTAATTTTTTATGTACATACATAGTACGTATGCAGCTTTATAATAAGTGTAAGTTTGGTTATTGTTCTTCAAGATTTTATAATCACACAAAATTTATGTATCTACATACATACATATGTACATAAGTACGTACTTTACAAAATGCAAGGATATCGGTCTCGCAATTCCTGTGTTCATACAGTAACATGATTATTAATTAAAAAAATTAATATTTTTGCTTTTAAATCGTTAAATAAATGATTGAATTCCCCAAATTTATTTCTTTTTAAAAATATCTGATTAGTCCAACACTTTTATATTTTTAATAATTTAGTCGAAATCGAGACAGTAAATTAAGAAATTAAGAATAATATTTAAAAAAACTTGTAAAAATTTTATAACCATAAAAAATTTATTAGGAGTCTACTTTACAAAAATACAGGGATATCATTTTCGCAATCTTGTCATAACATAAACACGATTACGATATGTTGCTAAAACCGCAACGCGGTGTCTATCTGTAAATGCAAACTGAAATTGATATTTCGTCTGATTTCGGACCAACAATTAAATCGCAAGTTCATTCGGATCCACTGTTCGCGCTACATAGGGTTTCAATGTTATAAATATGAAATATGTAATAAATATTAAACAGGGGAGGGTCGGCCTATTCTTATTTTTCTTATATAGGGGTCAGTATCAGTTGCACTGAAA
Organism: Lycocerus yunnanus; assembly: GCA_036346125.1. Taxonomy (NCBI): domain Eukaryota; kingdom Metazoa; phylum Arthropoda; class Insecta; order Coleoptera; family Cantharidae; genus Lycocerus; species Lycocerus yunnanus. The sequence goes on from JARFIX010000286.1 coordinate 13,603, forward strand.
ATTTTCAATTGAAGCAATTTCACAAATGAATACATAAATGAAAAGCGATTAGCGTTGCAGCGGCTCCCATGTCTTTCTATTGGATCATCTCCGAGCAGGTAGCGCTAAAACAAACATTGCTCTCACGGATATTTTTAGAAATTTTGGAGATCGAAATATGAATTTAAATCCTATTATATAATCTCAATAACTCTTACTTAGTAAGTACAATCAATTTAAAAATACTGTATCTACTGAATTTTTAAATAATTAAAAGATTGAATAACTTAAAATGTCCGTTTTGTAGTAAAGGCAAAGCAAATACTATAAATTACTGGATAAATGGTAAAATTTAACAATTTTATAATCAGAGAAACAACAAATAACATTTAAATACTACGCTCCCGGGGCCTGTCGGACGTAGTACTAGGTGCATTTTCGAGCTTTCTTTTTAAATCGATTTGTTCATCTTATGGGAAAGTAATGTTAATTTAGGAAAACTGGTTTTAGGTTTTCTTTAATTTTGCTTGTAATAAAATGTTAATCCGTAAGAGTTACTTTCGTTTTTCGACAAGAGGCTTATTTTGTAAATTTCCGGTGTTTTTGATTATTTAAAATTTACCTTTTCAAATTTATTTTAAAGAAATGGGATTTAATTAAAAATAAGTGAATTCTCAATAGTATCTAATGCTATTACCTATACGAATATAGCGTTTTGATTATTCGGGTATTACACGTTATCAAAATAAGAAAACTGCACGGTGTACGCTTTTAAACGCGTCAAGTGTAATCTAGTCGTATTATGCTATAATTAGTAATGTAAACCGAAGCAACAACAGATTATTTTTCTGACTACTACACATGAATGTTAACAGAAAATATCTTAAACAAATTTAATTAAAATAATATACAGTGGCCACAGAAAGTATTCGTACGGTCCTATGTTATCAACGCAAATGGTACCTCTTGAAGACTTTTTTTCTCATAGTATAAAAATCGCTTTCACAGCAATATTTATTCGACATTTTTTGTTGCAAATTTCATTATCTTTAATTTTGTTTATAATACATTTTTCTATTTTGACAGGCGATTTTCGAGTGAGAGTGATTTAAAGAAGACGCGGTAAAAATTTTAATAAAACTCCCACAAGAGTACCTAATGTTAATTTTATTAAAATTTTACCGCGTCTTCAAATCATAGAAAAATGTATATAAACAAAATTGAAGATAATGAAATTTGCAACAAAAAATGTCGAATATGCATTGCTGTGAAAGCGATTTTTATATGAGAAAGAAAGTCTTCAAAAGGTACCAATTACGTTGATAACATAAGGCAGTACGAATACTTTCTGTGGCCACTGTATATTTCTGCCAAATATATACGGCATGTAATTAAAGTGTACTGTTTTTCTTGTGAGGCACTGCAATAGTTTCGTTGCTCCGAGCAACGAACGTCCGGAGCGCGTTCTCTCTTCCGAAGTTGATTAACATATTGTAATATAATATAGTACTATGTATAAGTACCTCCTTCCTTATCCTGCTTATATAAAATCTAGGGTGCCCGGGCAAAACAGTATAAGTCACAAAATATTTAAAATGGGATAATTACTTTGTCGACTATAAATTGCTTTGTAGATTGAATTTAAAGTTTGAAATCTTGTATTTATCAATATTATGGATCCATAAGGATGCGGTTAATGCAAGATTTTAAACTTAAAATTCAATCTACAAAGCAATTTATAGTCGATAAAGTTAATGATCCCATTTTAAAAATTTTGTGACTTATACTGTTTTGCCCGGGCACCCTAGAAATATTCTACAGTAGAATCCGGATATAACGACTTTCAAAGGACCGGCGATACTATGTCGTACTAACCGGATAACGTACAAAACGGATTATTTCTTAAGTACTTAGCTTACGAATATAAACCTAACTTGAGTAAACATTTTCGTCGTTAAAACCGGTTAGTCGTTATAAGCAAAGTCGCTATATATGAACTCTACTGTATATGATTTCGGTATTTACTCACTCGTTTTTTAAATAAGCACAATTTTTGAAATTTCCGACCTTCCACATCCGTATAAAGTCCAAAATAGCTTTTAATTCTAAAAGAAATTTCAAAGGTAAAAATTGATTCATTTAGCATAATACAGTAGAGTTCATATATAGCGACTTTGCTTATAACGACTAACCGGTTTTAACGACGAAAATGTTTACTCAAGTTAGGTTTATATTCGTAAGCTAAGTACTTAAGAAATAATCCGTTTTGTACGTTATCCGGTTAGTACGACATAGTATCGCCGGTCCTTTGAAAGTCGTTATATCCGGATTCTACTGTATTTTAAAATACAGAAATAAAGTACATATCTAAATAAATAATTAAGTAAAGAAGTAGGTACTTTCCTAGGCATTAATAATTTAAAAAAAGTTATTTGGAAGCAGCATGTTAGATTTTTTGAGCCGTAGTATGTAATGAATCTTGATCGGCCCTCTTTATAATTACCTCGAGGTCATAAGTTAAAAAAGCTAGTTCATTAAATTAAAAACAGTAGATAAGTGACAAAGTTGTTATCGAATCAGATTACAACGATGAAGTTTATTGTAGTTGAACATTCCCATTTCGGATTAAACATCAGGAAATTTTTACTAAAATATTTTAAATCGACCCATGAATGTTAAAAGCAAAAAAAAAATTTAAAAAGGGTTAACAAAACTTTTTCTAGCAATATGGTAAAACTAGATTTTTTAAATAATTTCTTATTAAATTTCAACAAAAGTAGCGGCACGTGTTTTGTTTTGACCATAAATTTTGAATTTTAATTGCATGCGTATTGTAAAAAGTGTTATTTGCCAAAAATAAAGAATTTATTATTATTGACACTGCATACGCTGCAGTTTTTTATAATATCAAAAAGAAACCAAATCATAATTATTCGTAATTATTCCATAGAAAACTGCAGCGCGTATGGATTGTTTTCTTATTTTGGACACGTTCACATTCTTTTAACAAATCTCAAATTTCGTGCTTAATTTGAAAATTTTAAAAATTAAAGTATTTTTAATAAAAGTATAATAAATTATTTAACTTGTGAAATTATATTTTACTTATGAAATGTTTTAAAAACTAAAAAGGACTTGAAAGGAACAGAAAACATTGTCAGTAGTTAAAGATATCTTATTTCCAGTTTTATTTGTAGGTATTACTTCGCGATAACCGGCTAGTTAGACAAACTACAAGTCTGGAACAAACCGAATTCTTTAATAATTATAATATAATTATTATATTTACGCAAATCTGAAGAAGTAGTATCTACGGCAATAGTAACCAATTTATTACACTTATTAAGGCCTCTCAAATTTTCTCTTTATATTTTTAGACTTGAGACTAAAAATATCGACGTGGAAGGCAAAAGTTTTAAGCGCCATTTTGACGAATTTTTGTTATACATATCATTCGATAGAGAAAATTTGGCGATTCCAATGATATAGTATAACAAAATTCGTCAAAATGGCGCTTAAAACTTTTGCCTTTCCACCGTCGCGTCGCGTCGATATGGGTGATAGAACGATCATTTTATAGGTCCAAGAGAATCTACAATTATTTAACATGGATATTTATAAAAGATACATTATCATATTATTATGTATTAACTTGTGAAATAATATTTTACTTAAAAGTTTTGAAATTTTTCAACTTAAAGTTAAATTTCACTAAAATTATATTTTAAAATATTTAAATTTTTAGTCTTCAACTAAAATGTACAATTCTAGGTGGGAATATTTTTTATTAATTTTAAAAACAATTTTATTGAAATTTAACTTTAACTTGAAAAAATTCAAAACTTTTAAATAAAAACTTTAACATGGCTACGGTTTACATTTATTGCTTTAAAGATCGTGCCCGCAACCCATATAAAACATTCAGAAGATTTGGCAACAGTGTAATTTTTGTAGAGGGCGCCACAAGAAAGCCTTCAATTTTAGTTGCCACAAATATAAAGAAACATGAACATGCATAGTCCCATAATGTGGCATCTTTGACACAAAAACACACAAATATGCATAAACTCGAACATCTCATTTAATTTTTGAGTTACATTAAAATAATCAAGCCATATAATACGTATATAAGAACTATTAGAGGTGCACCTCAATTGTGGCGTTTTTCTCTTCCCAACTCCGAGATATTTCAATTTTAATTTGTGACATCGCGTGTTAAGTTGTCACAAGTTCCGGATTCGCCATAGTACAGGCCTATTCACACACAAGTTGCCACCAGTATAGTGAAACCTACACACACACACACACACACACACAGACATTTTTTGGAAATGGTCTTATTTTACTCAGGGGACCTCAAAAAATGTAAATCCATCAAAATCTCAAATTTTTTTTTCTGCACAAAAACAATACTTTCTCATATTACATATGATAAAGTAAAAATTTTATAAAAATGACAACACAAAATGCAACTAGTATTTAAATTTCAACCTACATTTCTGCAATGCATTCGTCACATGCTTGTACATATAGTATGTTGCTACACAATTGCAAAATTTACAAAATGTCGGGTTTTCTGCACGTTCAGTATTTACAATATCCTAGTTTCCTTGAGGGGGGTTGGTTTTGCTGTTCCTTATGGGTTGCTACCCCAGGTAGTCGACTAGCTATTTGACGTGCATTTCTAAGAATGTATTGGTTGGTTGCTTGTTGTTGCATATGCTTTTTTTTACTAAATTTACTCAAAATTTTTAAAGTACGTAAGGCATGTCGTGCCAATAAAATTTAAAATTAAATTTTCGTCAGAAAAATAATTTTAGGTCACTCATGTACCCAAGTTTGATGTTTTTTTGCAAATTCCAATATTGCTGTGATAATTTCGTTTTTACTTTATCATATGTAATATGAGAAAGTATTGTTTTCGTGCAGAAAAAAAAATTTTAGATTTTGATGGATTTACACTTTTGAGGTCCCTGAGTAAAATAAGACCATTTCAAAAATGTCTGTGTGTGTGTTGTGGTGTGTGTATTTGTAATGTTGTGTGTGTTGTTGTGTGTGTGGTCAAATTTTGTGTGCGACCTACAGCAAAAAATAATAGAATTTTCAAACAAAATTTTGGATTTTGTATCCTTATATTGAGACTTAGTGCTGATTAGATTTTGGCTAAAATTGATTCACGGAACTATTTTTTTATTTTTTAAATTTTATTATTTAATATTAGTTTTAATTATTATTTCAAAACTAATAAGAATTTCAAAACAAAATTTAGGATTTAGCATACTTATGTCAAGATTTAAAACTGATTAAATTTTAGTTAAAATTGTTTTATGAAAACTATTGTTTTTTTAATTTTTTAGGTTTTATTATTTAATATTAGTCTTTATTTAATATTTTAAAAACTAACAGAATTTTAAACCAAATTTGAGATTTCCTATCTTTATAGCTGGAGTTAAAGTTATTTAAATTTTGGTAAAATTGGGTCATGTAAACTATTTTTTAATTTTTTAAATCTTATTATTTAATATTAGTTTTAATTAATATTTCGAAAAGTAATCAGAATTTCTAAACTAAATTTCGGTTTTCGCATATTTTAATCAATATTTAGAACTGATTAAATTTTAGTTAAAATTTGTTTATTAAAACTATTGTTTTTTATTATTTTAAATTTTATTATTTAATATTAGCTTTTATTTAATATTTCAAAAATTAATGAGAATTTTAAAACTAAAGTTGGTATTTTGTATCTTTATATTTACACTTAGAGCTGATTAGATTTTGGGTCACATTGGTTAATGGAAAATATTTTTTCTTTTTTTATTAAAACTTATTTTTTAATATTTAATAAAAGTATGATAAAGTCATGGGCATGGCCACATCCAATTTTTCTTTCTACGATACACCGAATACGGCGCTGCTATTTTGAAAATTTTGTTGGTAATGTGTTGTATATATACTTTGTTACAGTTATCCTCGTACATTCTTTTACGTATACTTTTGTAGTTTAACAAATAAAATTGTTCTTAATTGTGAAAAATTGAATAAAAATACCAAAATGCAAGGATTAATCTTTTCACAAAATATAGTTGGTTCTTTATTTAATAAAAATATGACTATAGCTTTGACAACTATGTATTTGGTGTTTTGTTTACAATTTAAAATTAACATTACAACTCTTAAATTTAAATTCAAGTTAAAAATTTTTTAAATTAAAATTTCTAATAAATAAAACCAACTGTATATTCGTGGAAAGATTATTTCTTGCATTTTTAATCTTTTGTACATTTTTGACAATTATGAATAACTTTCACTACATCAACGCCGGAACCGTTGAATATATTAACATTGAAGAAAAGATCGGTAACCAGAAGGGCCAGCGATCTTTTCTCCCAAAATTTATTTTGTGATTGCCTCGATGTTAAGACTAGCAGTCTGCTAATGCGGTCAGCTAGGATCGCAGGTCCAGTTCCTAGGGCTCTCCAGCAATAAAACCAGTGAAACAATTAAAGTAAACTTTATTGACAAAATCAACAACTGATCTTTATGATCAAAATATTTACAAAACCAACCCTTGGCAATCGGTTGGATCGGAAGTGACTGTATCACGCAGTGCGTACTCAAAAAATTACAATCCGATTCTTCGGATCCTCAAAAATTACAGAAGCGAATTCAATGCAGTTAATAAAGGTGGTATAAAAGGACTTACCCGTTTGTACAAACAATAAGTTTACAGCTAGTAATAAGACAAGTGGAACCTTTAAAAACTGCTCGATTATATCAATAGATATGACGACCGCACAATCACAGCACGCACGACACTTGCGGAACACTTCCAATCTGATGATTTCAGCTGCTTGAGAAACTCCGACCAACGAAGGTGCGACGTAATATTCCTCCTCGGAATCTTGGTGAATATGGTGAGATCGATTAAATTGATGGTAACCACCCATCCAAAGGCCGTCGTGGTATATCCAAAATAAACAATAATTACCACGATCGTAAACAGAAACTTGGAGTAAACAATTACTGTGACGTAGTGCGTATCACGAGCTGCGCAAACACGATAATGTTTCGCTGCAATTTGCGCACGATGAAACGACAGCTGCTCAAAATGGCGCGTCAAAACCAAAATCAAACTTTCTACCAAACGAAGATTTCCACTTTCTATAGGAAAAATGATCCGCCCACGCGATCGGAAACCAAAATTGCGTTTAACTACTACTACCCACTAACGTAGAATATGAATATTAAACTATGTCTAGCGATTAGGCAAAACTTGCCACTCAACACTTAAACGGTCTAACCTCGCTAACTAACCTGCCTAGACTGACTTGGACTCGTCCAACAACCCCGATGCGCCTACTACGCCTGCGCTCTTCTGTTACGCCGGACCATGTGATCGAGAAATATCAAACATATGCCAAATTATCTCGAAGTTAGGAGATAATTTTCTAAAATATTCTATTACAATTTAATAATTTAAAATAATTATTAAATTTAATTTAGAGCCGTTGAAAATATTAAATTTTCGTAACAACATTATAATTTTAAGTACTAAAGGGCTTTAGATTTAATAAATCAATTTTTAAACTTATTATTTCTGGAAATTGGAGTCAAAATTATTTAAAAAATAATTGCTGAAAGCTTACAAATAATGTTTCGTTTCATTGTTCATTTAACCTTCTAATTTTTAAAAAAATTGAATCAAAATGATTTTATTATAGAATCATGTCTTTTTGAATTATTTGCATATTAGGTCACTACGGTGCTTCACAAAGGGTTTTACAGCGTCAAGAAAATCAACAGTAGTTATTTAAAAAAAATTTATTTCAATTTATTGAATTTTCCAATGATGTGTGATCTAAACATTCAGCAAATATTTATAACAACTTTTAGAAATGTTTGATTATTGATATTTGATATTTCATGTTATCAAAAAATATACAAATTTCCTTAATTGAAAAAATATTGGTACCGATTCAATATAAAAATGCTTGTGTTTTTCTTTCGTTTTAACAAAACATTTAGTGGTCTTCTATCTCGTTATAACATTTTCCAATGCAAGAACCATGCAAGGCCCAAAATAGACATTCAGTTCTTGAATCTGAAATAAAGGATTTATTGTAAATAGCATAAACTTGGCATAATTATATTATATGTATGGGATTTACTATCAGAAATAATCGCATTATTTTGAAGATGTTTCATCAAATTTCTTATAGTTTTATTTTTATATTGTGTACGTTATTTAAAAAAGGTTTACGTTATTTTGAGAAATTTTATCCCAATTTTATGAAATTATCTTCATTACTAAATGCAATATTAAAATCCAAATCAATCTGTAAGTAAAACAAATGAAAAAAATATTACGAGAACTGTAAAACATACTAATCTATGACCAGTTGGATTTTTGTAGAAATATTTTACAATGACATCTTATTTACAAAATATTTTGAGGTTAGGTTATTTACATTACCTAAAAGTTGTTTCAAAAATATTCGTTGGATGTTGTCTCTAAACAACTGTCAGTGTGACGTAGGCCGCGTCCAACTTGGACGCTTACAACGCTGTTGGTACAAACTGCCGCAAACGCCAACGTTTTAAGCGTTCGACTTGTAAATGTTGGCGCTTACAACGCAGTGTAAACGCAACTGCGACCGCCATTTTCTCACGCTTACAACGCATATTTCATTTCGGTAGAGCAGCGTTGGCGCGGCGCTGTAGTGGTAAAAATTGTAATTATTTTTGAATTTATTTGAAAGCTGAAGAATATTTTATAGGTTAAGCACTGTCACTTTTAAATTGCAGCGCTGATACAATACGCCAATACAATGAAGAATTTTCTTAAGTCAAAGAAATATTCATTGGCAAAACGATTATTTAACATTATAACAATTTAACTATCTTTTTTGTATTAAAAAACACTGATTCTTCTATTGATGAAACCATTAAATTAACTCTTTAGGTATAGTATTCCAATTTCTTTATATGAACGAAAAAATTTGTTGTTCTCAACGAAATACCGGTTAAACATCGCTGTTCATTGATATAAAACCAATATTTGGTTCAGTGTACATAAAAATTATTTATTCATTATTACTTCCTAAAAAAATCGAAGGAGGTCCAAAGATAAAATCTTAAACAGGGCAATCGAAAAGCTACTTACGGCACCTTGCTATAAGTGACATCAATTCAAACTACTGGATATTTTAGTGAATAGTAAGAGACTGCAAAATTTACCCTCATTATTATAAATTTTACATCTACTGTTTTTCTTCCAGTGCCATATACTTTACAGTGTGTAGGCGAACAACTCAGCCGAAGCCAAGCTGACTTTACTAGGGAATATAATTAATGGGGTGGTTTCCCGTTGCCTTCTCCACAGTCCAAAGATTGATATCGGACCTTTGATCACAGCAGCGTATCCGAAGCGACTAGAACTTGAACCGTGGTCTTCTGCAATCTAGTCGGTGGTGTATATTACGCCATACTGCTAGTCACTTATATTATAACTTCTCGAAATTACGCAAAAATCCATACAAAATGGCATTTAATAGGTATATTTTGCAACACTATGTATAAAGAAACAACTTCCATGCAGTTCGGTAGGTATTGTAGGTTTCTTCATAAAAATAGTTGTGAAGTGTTTTAGGCAGACGAATATTATTATTTCTAATAATATTAAAAATTTTAAACTATTGATAAATTCCATACAATATTTGCATTCTGTATATTGTGTGGAGTTATTAAAGTTATTAAGGTAGTGAACATTTTTCAACTTAACCTCGAAAATTGTACAGAAAAAATTTTTTATAGGGAGAAAAATCAAATTTGAAGTTAATCAACTTTCGCTTCTGATATGGAAAAGGTAATACTGTTAGAAGAATTTGAAAAATTTGAAGACGACATCAATTGGCTGCGAGCTCGCAATGATGGATACAACGAATATGATGACACAACGACAGATGAGGTGGAGGATATGGAAGTTCCATTGGAAGATTTAAACCATTCCATTGATATCAAAGATGTTGATCCGATTTTAGAATATGAACAGGATATAAATGAGGTAAACAATAAACAAAATTTGTTCAAGTTCTAACATAACAAACTCAAAAATATTATGTTTAAAATTCATATCAAAGCTAACTAAAAACTTTGGTGAACCATTTTAATTGGATAACTATTATGTAATTTTAAAAGTAAGCAAAGAAGAGTTTTATCTTATCGAGTACTGTGTTTACGATTTGTGATTATCGTGTTGACAGCTTCTGTGAAAGAATAAGCTATTCCGTAGTAATCACATTATTAATAATTTGGGCTTAGATATAAAGTAAGAAACTATCTACATATTTCCCCAAGAGAGTATCTTGGTATTTGATACCTCAAAAATGTTAGCACCTTGTGAGAAAGACATGGTCGGAAGTAATCATGTATATGTAATACTTGGTTGGGAGTCCTCACTCCCCCACCCCCAAGGGGACCTTACCACATACCGGTGAGAAGCCCTTTGGATGCTGTTAACGACTATAAAAGTGCACATAAATCAAGGTTTAAAGTTAATTTAAGAACTCATACAGGTGAAAAGCCTTTTGTGTGTGAAATTTCTGACCATAAATTTACAGAAAAAACTAGGTTAAAACCTCATTTGATAACTCACACCGCTGAAAATGAAAAGCTCTTTACATGTTAAACTTGCGACTTTAAATGTGCACGCAAATGTAGCTTAAAAGTTCATTTAAAAAACTTATACATCTGAAAGGCCTTTTACTTTTTTTTTTGATAATAAATTTTTACAGAAATCATATTTAAAAAAAACATAAAAACACATACCGGCGAGAAGCCATTTGCATGCCATATTTGTGGTTTTAAATGTGTACATAAATCGAACATAAATTAATCTTTACTAAATTTTAAAATGTTTTTAAAATACGATCTGGTTCCGAGATCCAGAAAGCCCATATATAAATCAGAAAATTCATAAAAGCTGTATTATTGTCCCACGAAAGAATGCTGAACAGCAAAAAATTTATTTTTATGGGGAGATTACTTTTGCTGTTTAGCATTCTTTGGTAATAACAATCAGCTTCAACTATAGTATACATATGTTCTGAAACCATTAAGTGCATAATAATTATTGTAATTTGTGTAATATGACAAATTTTCAAAAACATTAATTTTTATATTGTAATGGGAATGTACGGTAATTTGGAATTACCGTCGCTCGCAATAACACAAATTTAGAAATACGTGTTTATGCCCTGGTGGTCGTTTTGAACTAGCTTTGATGGTAGCGGATGCTAAGGTCCGAGTTCGTAACGCTTATATTGTCCTTTCGCTTCTTTAAAAGTAATGTTAAAAGTAAAGTCACAAATGTGTGATTCAATGATGTTAAAATTTAAATGCCCAAAGCAACGGGTATTTTAAGTGGTAAAAATTTGGACTCACCAGATGGATGATACCTTACAAAGTAAATAAGATGACAAGTTGTTGTACTTAAAGGGCAGTTGCGGGCAGCCACTGGTTGAAGTGTAAAATCAGAAAAGCACAAACTACACTGGGTAATCTTCACCACCGGATTGATGCCTTCGGAAGATGTTGCTGCTCCAGGACGGAAGAAGAGAACCACTCCTAATGGTGGTTGCGGTGGTAAAAACACTTCCGAAAAGATGGTAATCGAGAACAGAATCGTTCTTTGCGCGTTTCAAAGTAACCAATAACAAATTGCTTGAATTTAAAATTAATGCTCGCTGAATCGAATTTATTGCAATAATCAACATAGATAGGCCGTTGAAAATAATGAGAGTCTCGATCGTTGTTCTTAATATTTGGAAATATTTTTCCACTTCCAGCGCAAATAATAACAAATTCCCCAAGATCACTATGGCGCGGTCTGCGCACTATCACAAAATTTTTCCAAAAAATGGAACTGACGAAAAAGTTTGCAGCCAGATGTTGTTTCAACAAATACTAAATTCGCTCTCTCGAGTGATATACGATAAATCCGTTCAAAATAGCGCAACTGGCGTTCGATGCACTATAATCATTAACCATCACGATTAATAATTAAATTGTTGGTCGCAGGATTTCACGGTAATTCAAATAATTGTTTTCATAATTATTTAAAAACAAGCGAAAATTAAACGATCTATTTATATTAACATGAAATACTACCTAAACAGTCACACCCGGTGTCCATCTGTTCGCATATTTATGAATAGGAGTATGTAATATTATACTTTGGTTTAAGCTTCCTTGGTCTTCAGAGGTCAAAAATCCAGGACTACACTTGGACGGAAATCTAAATTTTGACACCATTTTAAAGCATTTTTATCGCAAGTCATATTGTGCATTAAAAAGTATTTATGAATTCAAAGATTCCTTATCGGTACCTATTTAAAATTATTTCCGTTGATACACCAGCTACCAATTTTTCATCAAGTATTCAACATCAAGTTCTTAGTTTGATATGATGTTCAATATGTGTTTTTTATAAAACAAACTTCTACACTGTACCCAAACGTAAATAAAGGCGAATAATAAATTATTAAAATATGAAGTCAAGTAACCTTCACTATAATAAAAGGTTTGCCCAGTGTTTTAAGAACACTCTTTATAATTAAAGCATGTACTAATGAATTGTTTGTTACAGGAAATATCATGCCATTCAAGTATTGAGTGCCAAATTAAGACAGAAGCAGAATTGGAATTCAACTTGAACGATTTGCATAATTTCAATAAGAATAAAGAGGAGATTGCTGTTCTAGATTGTCAACCAAAAAAATTTAGAAAACAATTCGCTTGTAAACATTGTGACTATAAATGTGCAAAGAAGCACTACTTACAGGTTCACATAAGAACTCATACAGGCGAGAAACCGTTTGCATGTGAAATTTGTGACTTTAAATTTGCACGCAAGCAATACTTACAGGTTCATTTAAGAAGTCATACGAACGAAAAGCCTTTTGCCTGTGAAATTTGTGACTATAAATGTGCACAGAAGAAAAACTTACGGGTTCATTTAAGAACTCATACAGGCGAGAAGCCGTTTGCATGTGAAATTTGTAACTTTAAATGTGCACGCAAGCAAATCTTACAGGTTCATTTAAGAACTCATACCAAGGAGAAACCCTTTGCCTGTGAAATTTGTGACTATAAATGTGCACAGAAGAAAAACTTACAGGTTCATTCAAGAACCCATACAGGTGAGAAGCCGTTTGCATGTGAAATTTGTAATTTTAAATGTGCACATATGCAAACCATAAAGATTCATTTAAGAACTCATACCGGCGAGAAGCCCTTTGCATGTAAAATTTGTAACTTTATATGTGCACGCAAGCAAAACTTACAGGTTCATTTAAGAACTCATACCAATGGGAAACCTTTTGCATGTGAAATTTGTGGTTATAAATGCACAGACAAAAAGCATTTGAAAGTTCACTTAAGAGCTCATACAAGCAAAATGTGACTAGCATTATTCACCACTCTTCAAATTGTGAGTTTTGTTCTCATGTTTGGTTTAAATCAGTAATCTGTTTTAATTTTTTAGGAAAACTAATTAGGAGATCATTGAAAATCGGCAGAAATGGAGTCAAATACTTATTCTTTCAGGGACTGATAGGTTTCCTGCGGATTTAAGGGCACTTGTTTTTTTAGGGGTTGTTAATGGAGTAAAAATTACTTTTTTTTGCATATAATTACGAAACTGATCAATTTTATTGAAAAATTACAGGAGATATCTTTTATAGATAAAGAAATTATCTTTAAATGCTATCCTTTTTTATACGAATAAAATCTACTAGCTTATGCCTTTAAGAGTTTGTGTTTTTTCAACTTCCTTGTAAAAGTCAAATTTCGACGCGCGTTTTTCGCGACTTGCTGAAAACATGGAAGCCCAAGGAAACAAATAAATATTAATTTCTATTTATAATTAAGAGTGTGTTTTTATTGAAAACCAAAATTATAAATTTTGTTATTTGAATTAAAAAATTGTATAGGACTTTTTATTTTTGAGCAAATCGTGAAAGCTTTAACATTGAACATGTGCTTCGATAATTTTATATGCACCTCAAAGCTTGCGCTACAAATAGGATATTTACATTTAAGACTTTTTTGTGTAATTTTAAGAAAATTTGTAATTTCTGTTCAAGGCAAATTAATTTTTCAATAAATTTTATAACTTATAAGCCGGAAGCAATTTGTGTGTTCTTTCCTTAGTGAACCGCTGGTCTAGGCAGGAATCTGTGAAGATATCAAAGTATCCAGAACGAAGATATGTTAAAATCGACAACAAAAGTGTTCGCACAAATTTCACGTCTACAATAATTTTAAAGATTATATTACATTTAGTTCTTACTTACTTCTATTTATTGACAGCGTTCTAACAGTGTGATCAGTAAATTTGTACGTCGTTATCGGGGACGGTCAATAAACCCAAATTCGGAATTTTATGATTTTTTAAGTGAATTATGAAAGATAAGGGTCTAATTAGCGTATATATAAATTAAAATAAAATACCAGAATCTCGGTTTTTACAACGAATTATGATAGATAATGGTGTAATTAGCTAATCCGTACCCCTACGTGACCCTCTGGGTCGCTCCGGGGGCTCCGAGCGGTTTTGACAGCGCAACCACATCAGAAACGAATTCACACAAAAAGTGATTTTTGAAAATTTGTTGTCCGATTACAAATTGAATTCTTTTATTAGCTAATTACACCATTATCTATCATAATTCGTTGTAAAAACCGAGATTGTGGTATATCTACTGCCGCCACAACCTATTTTAGTTTTGGTGGGCGGGGTTACAGTTCAAAAGAGCCAATGATAAAATTGTTTTCCAAATTAATTTTTAAAGCCGTTTTTTAACCAAATGTGTAAACCGACCGCAAAATTTTTTTTAATGTGTAGAGAACGATAATTATTCTCTTTCATAATTCACTTCAAAAATCATGAAATTCCAAATTCGGGTTTATTGACCGTCCCGGAAATTGTTTATAAAAAAGGAAAATATATAATACAAACGCAGACTGTCTATTCAGAATTTCAATTAACGTTTTAGAAAATGAATCAATAATTAATAATCCAGGAGAAGTAGACGAAGACATCCTTGAATTTTTTCGGGAATTTACTATCGAAAATACAACTACAAACCAACTTCAACCTTCGACTAGTAAAAGCCTAATACAAATTAGACCCCCCAATATTAATATTAACGACAACCATTCTTTAACCTCTACAGTACATTCGAACATAAACGAAAACACAAATGTTGGAATTCAATCTTGTAACGAAATTATTAACAATAAAATAAATCCAATTTTAGTTCTCCCTAATCCATATCATACAGCCCAAATAAACCGAGATAGTAATCGAAACCATAAAATAATTACATTAAAAATACCCGAAAAAGATAAGTTCATGCATTCGTTGGTTTTGCGTTAATGTTTTGTGCGCAGCACTTGCGGAGTTGTTCTACGAGCTGTTGCAGTGGTGGGAAGAGTTGTTAACATGGCGGTTAATTACGATACACCAAGTGCACATTTATACAATTACGAATAAAATTTATTTTAATTACAAACAAAAATAGAAGTTTTTACTAAGCGTCAATTACTACAACATTGGTCCTTCAATACAGATTTGGATATTCGAATTTTACAAATTACTACATTTACATACAACACATGTTGGGGTATACCACGTGCAGTCCAGATAAGAGCGATAAAGAAGTACGGTCAATACGAAAAAACACACGAGTAAGACATTTCTTTCCTATTACTTTATTTTTTACTTGCATTCCTTTTCATTTGTTTACCAATTTGATCTTGCTAAAGCACAGTGTAAAAATGAAAAAGAAAATTACAGTTTTAATTTCAAATCGCTCTGTTTTGACAGCAAAAGTTGAAGCATTCAAAAATTACGTTTTAAATTTACAACAAAAATTCATTGCTAAAACCATTACAAATTGCGACGCAATAGAATTACAATTGCGGGTAAATTCTATTGAACCATTAAAGATTGAATTTAACGATATTCAATTATAAATTCAGGAATTTAGACGAAATAAATAAATTCGACGCATCTTATTATACTAGGTTAAAAAACATTACAGGGGGTAAAATGTGAACACGCGTCAACTGCCAGTTAAACCGACACCGATAACAAAATTTTTCATAACAAAAGAACCGTCGTCAGAGTTACGGAACGCTCATTAATGATACTTTGAAGCATTTGAGGTCTCTCAAAAGTTTGGGTCAGGCAACAGACAGTTGCGACTCGTTGGTAATATTTATTTTACATAGTAAGATCAACAATACCAGTTGAAGGAAATGGGACGAGCATAAAATTAACGGCGAATTTCCAACCTTTAACGAATTTATTGCATTTTTATAAAACAGGGCTGATCTGTTAGAAACATTAGAAGTTAACACCGATACAATTCCATAATTCTGACAAAGGTCATTACATTAAAAAGCCTAATAAACAATTGAATTCATTTTACACAGCAAATAACCCGTGTGTCATTTGCAAAGATGCCAAGCATAAAATTTACAGCTCTATCATAAATGATAGAATAGAGCAAGCAAAGAAGGCACATCTTTGTTTTAATTGCCTACGAGCTGGTCACATGCCATCAAGCTGTACCTTTTCAAATTGCAAAAAGTGTAATAGAAAGCATAACACATTATTACATTTTGAACAAACAAACGATTCAGGTTCAAATGATGTTCCAATTTCAAACACACTTACGATTACAAATTCGTTTCTCAACAACTCTCAAGGCTTATTACCAACCGTGCTTATTTTAGTCAAAGACAGAGAGGGCAACAACCACAGTTGTAGAGCATTATTGGACTCCGGATCTGAATCCCATTTTATGTCAAAAAGTTTATTTGACAAATTGCAACTGTCAAAAACAGAAATACAATGTTCCATCAGGGGAATTAATCAAATTTCATCTTCAATAAATTACAAAACTCAAACTACAATTAAATCTAGACTAAATTCATTCGTAGCGGAAATTTCTTGTCTTATCGTACCAAGTATTTCGGGCAATATTCCAAATTTTCACATTTCGAAATCTGAATTAAACATACCCCAAAACTTACAATTGGCTGATCCACATTTTAATGAATCTAGACCGGTAGATATATTAATAGGCGCAGACCTATTCTGGAAATTGGCTGGCGTGGGTCAAAGATCGACTACCAAAAACGGGCCCATATTACAAAAATCCCTATTCGGTTGGGTAGTTTCAGGATCGACTTTTTCATTAAATCAAAAGACTTTAACATCGCAGTCCATAGTCAATTGCAATTTTTCATTAGAATCACATGAATTCAATTTAATGCAAGGGCAATTACGTTTTTGGGAGATTAAGGAAATAGCAGAAAGGCATCAACTTTCTCGCGAAGAAGAAGACTGCGAGTCTCATTTTCATGAAACCGTACAACGAGATGAAAATAGCAGATTTATGGTTACTAGACCATGCAGGGATAGCTTAAATACATTAGGCGATTCATTAGTGTTTGCCACAAAGCGATTTTACGGATTAGAGCAACGATTATCAGCTAATCCAAATTATAAAGAACACTATATACAATTTATGCGTAAATATTTAAATTTAGGGCATATGTCAAAGGTTCCTGATGGGTTCCACAACACAGATAATTGTTATTACATGCCACATCATGGCGTGCTAAAAGAGGAAAGTTTAACATCGCAATTACGCGTAGTTTTTGACGGAAGCGCGAACAACTCAACAGGCTTTTCAATAAATAATTTACAAATGACATGTCCTGTGTTGCAACATGATTTACTATCGATCATTTTGCGTTTTCGAAGTCATCGGTATGCTATTGCTTCAGATATTGCAAAAATGTACCGCCAAGTACTAATAGTTTCTCATCGGCGTTGTTTTGCAAAGAATCGTTTGGCGTGAAAACCCTTCCGATCCCCTTGGTATCTACGAACTAAATACGGTAACATACGGCACTACAGCTGCGTCGTACTTGGCAATTAAATGTTTGTCGGTATTAGCAGAACAAAATCGATTACAATATCCAGAAGCGTCTCGCGTAATACACGAAGATTTCGATGTCGATGATTTACTAACAGGTTTCAAGATCCTGGAGATGCTAAACTAATATGCTGTCAAGTAAAGGAAATCTTAAACGGGGCTGGATTCCAGTTACGAAAATGGGTTTTAAATTGTCCCGAATTACTAAAGGCGTTTCAAAATTCAGAACCTTTAGCGGTTTTAAATTTTTGTTCTCGTGAAAATACGAAAACTCTGGCACTCCATTGGTATTGTTCCAGAGACGAGTTAATTTACAATATTTAATCAATACAAGATTTTAATATTATTACCAAGCTTACAATTTTATCTACGGTTGCACAAATTTTCGATCCGTTAGGCCTTGTCAGCCCATGCACCGTTCTTGCAAAAATTTTATTTCAAAGCCTAAAGCTACTCTAATTATCCTGGGATGAATCCGTGCCAATGTCAATTCATTCTCAGTGGTTAAGTTTACGCGATAACTTACATTTACTAAATTCAATAAGCATTCCACGTCATGCAATGTTATGCAACTACATCAGAATAGAACTCCACGGATTTTCTGACTCATCAGAAAAGGCATACGGATGTTGTGTTTACATACGAACTACAGATTCGCAGATTCACAGATTCAAAAACATAGAACTACACCTAAATTAGAACATATTCAAAATCAAAAAATTCAAAGTGTCTTTAATTTCAAAACTGTAAAATTAGATTCTATAAACGTTGGTGAGGTAAAAAATATTTTATTTGTTTCTCATTTGTAAACGTCAGTTTCCAAAAACACAATATTAATCAAGAAAGTTTATTTTATCAAGTCACTAACTTGTAAAACTGACAGTTAACTTGCAAAATTTTTACAAGTTAGTAGTATTATTTTCATTAGAAAATTTTGTTTTATCGTCATATATGTTGAAAATCATGGTACAATTGTTATTTCCAGTAACACAGATTTTTGATGATGAAAGAGTTGATACTGATGATGATGAACCATCTGTTGACTCAGAAACTGCTGAACTCGAGGACTGCAGAACATTTGTACTCTCCTTACTACCAAATAATTTGCTAGACATTTCGATTTTTTTGTTGACCGAATCATCGACATAACTCATCGCAATTTCGGTGCTCTTCCACCCTCCTGCACGCTTTAGTGCTAAAATAGTGGCTCCAGTTCTGCGAAAAGAGTGGCCGGTGTATAACTCTGGGTCTTTTAAACCTAAATATTTCGCTATTTGCTTTGGGACACCACCAATAGTGTGCTGGCCAGCATTAAGGAAATGCACTTTCCATGTCGGTATGTCAAAAAATCTTAGGCTTTCTGTTCCAGGAGGCCGAAGATTTACATATTTTCTGTATAACATGCAGGGCTTGAAGCTGCAGCCATCATCGGTTATGGTGAATCTTCTTGTTGTTAAATTTTTTGTTTGCCGCAATGTCACAATAACGTATTTTCCCATATCTTCTACATCATTCATGTTTAAGGAGAGAATTTCGTCACATCGACAACATCCAAAAATCCCAAATATTGTTACAATTTTCGCCAGCAACCACTGGTCATCAGGAGCATGTAAAAGAAATTGTTCAGCCTCTTCTTTACTTAATACCTTGGCCTTTTTTGGCGTATAACGCTCATTTTTTCGTTTCAGAAACGCTATTACCTTTTGAAATCTGCAAATGACAACTAAACGTCATATTTTTCAATAAATTTTTTAAGGAAAACAAACCTGCGAACAGGGGCATTTTCTTTCATTTCCAAGCAGCTTTTCAGCATAGACCATTTTGCCCATAAAGTATTAGGGCTGAATCTAGCTGATAGTTGATTCAAGTAGACCAACAAAACATCTTCATTTACTCCAATTACACTATTTTTGTTTTGCCACTTTTTGAAGTTGTCGTATTCTCGCTCGTACCTTGAAGCTGATTTTGCAGGTAATAAACTTGAAGCTACACTGCTGGCTGCCTCAATAATTTCTTTTGGTACATTCATTTTCGCTTTCGCCAAAACAAATGTAAAGAAAAATAAACAGACATGTTCATGGCAACGCTTCCATAGCTTACGACATTTGCGACAAATTATTGAGATTTTTTTGGAATTTATCTAACCTTTTTACAAATGAGAAACAAATAAAATATAAAACAATACACGCAAGGTAACTCGCCTGCGGCTCGTCAGTTATATCCTCCATTCGCCAGTAAAAACCCTCTTACCTTGCTAGTAATGTTATATACTATATAAACGATTGTCAACGGAAAACAAAAAAATTAGATTCGCTGAACAAAACTCTAATACCCTTTCATAAAATTAGTGGATATACAATAATCGTTTATAATGTTGCATACACAACCAAGCCTTGCAAAATTTACAAAAATGTCGGGTTTTTTCTGCATGTGCACTATTTACAATAGGGTAAGAGGGTCAAACGGACACTCAAGGGTTTTATAGTTATATTTAATAAAAGCAACATAATATTTAAGAACTAATTATTTGGTTTGATATCTCAATTATTAAGCTAACAAATGATGAGATTAAAGTTGAAAAATAGAAACAGTTTTTGAGAACTTAACCTAAAACAAACATAGTGAAAATGTCCGTCTGCCCCACACTCTTGGGCAAACGGACATAAGGTTTAATATACGTTATAAATAGTTAAATTCGCACTTTTAGTCGCAATGAATGATGATAAGAACGCTATTCAACTTATCAGCTGAATTAAGAGCCATTTTATCTTTATTTACAGCAATTATGACAAGATTCATATTTTCTTGATTCCACGAGCTCCTCTCTGTAGTTCTAATCCGGATCTGTACCATTTTTCTGTAAACATTGTTTAAAAAAAAAGCATAAATACTGTACTATCCGGTTCAATCAATATCAATCAATCAATATCAATTTCAATCAATATGTCCGTTTGCCCCGCATCGGAATTTTTTTTTTTAAATTCAAAATCTAAATAAATATTAATATTAGGACAATGAAATTACGTGGCAGTAATTCCAAAGACACTTGGTTTTAATTGACCTAACTATAAGTTTTAAATTTTTACTAAAATACTTAGATTCTAAATAATTTCTAACAAAAAAATAACAACACGTTAATTTTACTTACATTTCCTATCACTCCTCACTTTTAACATGCAATAATAGCCTTAGATTGGAAAAATTTTAACAAATTACTTTCTTATTAATTACCTCAAATGTCAACGACACTAGTAATACTGCAATAATAACGCGGCGCCTTTTCTGAAAAACTTACGAATTTTTCTCAAAAATGTCCGTTTGCCCCATGTCCGTTTGACCCATCTCTATATAGTTTCCTTAGGTTGGTTTGCTGTTCGTTATGGGTTGCTACCCAGATAATACTAGCTATTTGACGCTTTTCTACGTTGCATATTATGCTTTTACTAAATTTACTCTAAAATTTTTTTAAAAAAGTACATAAGGCATGTCGTGCCAATAAAATTTAAAGCCATTGTGATCATCTAAATTAAATTTTCGTCAGAAAAATAATTTTAGGTCACTCGTGTACCCAAGTTTGATGTTTTCTTGCAAATTCCAATATTGCTGCTTTTGATAATTTCGTTTTTTCTTTCTACGATACGCCGAATACGGCCCTGCTATTTTGAAAATTTTTGTTGGTAATGTGTTGCAGTTAGATTCACAGTAGCTTATGACCTCATCTATATTTCCTTGTTCAAATTATAATTCAGGTCGTCTGTTTGTCTTTTTTCGCATTTTTAAAAATTTCTAAAATTTATATAATTTTTTTAATTTCTTCAAATTCAAATTTTGTCGCTGCTATCGCTAATTTATTTTTAATGTACTACCCGTTTCAGGTAATTTGAAACGGTAAAGAAGGAAAGAAAATTGAAAAATAAAGTGAAAAAAATCTAAAAATTGCGTCATGTTTCGCACAAAAACTAATAAATAAGTAAGAAATTGTGTATTATCAAAAATACAAACCTTTGAACCAGTGATTTTAATGCCACAGTTTTACATTTGTTTTTTGCAATTTTAGTGATAAAATAAAACATACAAAACGAATAATGCCATTAGTTAAAAGATAGTATATAGTAATTAATACAATGAATTATATACTTTGCTACAGTTATCCTCGTACATTATTTTACGTATACTTTTTGTAGTGTAACAAATAAAATTGTTCTTAATTGTCAAAAAATTGAATAAAAAATACCAAAAATGCAAGGATTAATCTTTTCACAAAAATATAGTTGGTTCTTTATTTAATAAAAATATGACTATAGCTTTGACAACTATGTATTTGGTGTTTTGTTCACAATTTAAAATTAACATTACAACTCTTAAATTTAAATGCAAGTTAAAAATTTTTTAAATTAAAATTTCTAATAAATAAAATCAACTGTATATTCGTGGAAAGATTATTTCTTGCATTTTTAATCTTTTTGTACATTTTTTGACAATTATGAATAACTTTCACTACATCAACGCCGGAACCGTTGATTATATTAACATTATAATTTTAAGTACTAAAGGGCTTTAGATTTAATAAATCAATTTTTAAACTTATTATTTTTGGAAATTGGAGTCAAAATTATTTAAAAAATAATTGCTGAAAGCTTACAAATAATGTTTCGTTTCATTGTTCAATTAACATTCTAATTTTTAAAAAAATTTGAATCAAAATTATTTTATTATAGAATCATGTCTTTTAGAATTATTTGCATATTAGGTCACTACGGTGCTTCACAAAGGCTTTTACAGCATCAAGAAAATCAACAGTAGTTATTTAAAAAAAAAATTTATTTCAATCTATTGAATTTTCCAATGATGTGTAATTTAAACATTCAGCAAATATTTATAACAACTTTTAGAAATGTTTGATTAATGATATTTGATATTTCATGTTATCAAAAAATATACAAATTTCCTTAATTGAAAAAATATTGGTACCGATGCAATATAAAAACGGTTGTATGTTTTTTTTTCGTTTTTTCAAAACATTTATGTGGTGTTTTATCTCGTTATAACATTTTCCAATGTAAGAACCGTGCAAGGCCCAAAATAGACATTCAGTTCTTGAATCTGAAATACAAGATTTATTGTAAATAGCATAAACTTGGCATAATTATATTACATGTATGGGATTTACTATCAGAAATAATCGCATTATTTTGAAGATGTTTCATCAATTTAAAAAAAAAGGTTTACGTTATTTTGAGAAATTTTATCCCAATTTTTATGAAATTATCTTCATTACTAAATGCAATATTAAAATCCAAATCAATCTGTAAGTAAAAAAAATTAAAAAAATATTACGAGAACTGTAAAAACACTCTAATCCATAGACTATTAGAAAGAATGGACACAGCATGTCGTATTCGAATACACATAACGTTTTGATGCCATCGTTCAGCATTGATAAGAAAGGCGGGGAGGTAAACAAAGTCATGTTGTTTGTTTTGTATGCCACAGGCGTGCGCGTGGGTTCGCAGGTACTCGGATTCGATGTTTCAATTCAACCTTAAAATTAGGTTTCAATATATAAACAACGAATAAAATTTATTTTTAAATAATAAAATAAAATTTTATAATTTCATATCATAATGAAGACATTTTGATTGTCATTTGAATATCGCAATAATGCTTATATCCGCACTGGTGCGAAAATAATGTCATATTTTCGCATTGAAAAAAAAGCATTTTTATACAAACAGATTTATTTTTTAAATCTGTTTAGACATGCCGATGAAATTCTTTTAACTTAGAAATGGACAAAAATTTATTGTGCGCCACTGAAATAGTAGTATACATTATAACAATTTACTTACCTACGAAAAATAACAACTTCTTCGTTTAGTTTTGACTTTTTACATACTATACACAACATAT
The DNA here is from genome assembly GCA_036346125.1 of Lycocerus yunnanus. Classification (NCBI taxonomy): domain Eukaryota; kingdom Metazoa; phylum Arthropoda; class Insecta; order Coleoptera; family Cantharidae; genus Lycocerus; species Lycocerus yunnanus. Next base: position 37,506 of record JARFIX010000286.1, read on the forward strand.
TCAGCAGTATAAATTTATAACGGAGCTATATTTCTTCAAGATAAAAATAAATTTTCTGAAATGCGGACAACCTAACCCTATTAACAGGTGTAATGTACTGTAGATCATAACAAGCATTTCAAAACAAAAACACGGTTTTGGTCACATGATCATGGTTACACTAAAATATGTAAATAGCTGTGTCCATTCTTTCTAATAGTCTATGCTCTAATCTATGACCAGTTGGATTTTTGTAGAAATACAATTTTTCCATTATCTCGGTAGTAGTTTCAATTTTTTGTATATGTATATTTTACGCTATACTACTGGTCACTTTTACTTAATTTCTCGGAATTACGTAAAAAACCATACAAAATGGCTTTTAATAGGTATATTTTGCAACACTATGTATAAAGAAATCAACTTGCATGCAGTTCGGTTGGTATTGTAGGTTTCTTCATAAAAATAGTTGTCAAGTGTTTTCGGCAGACGAATATTATTTCGAATAATATTATAAATTTTAAACTATTGATAAATTGTGATTAATTCCATACAATATTTTCATTCTGTATATTGTGTGGAGTTTGTAACTTGCAGGTAAAAGTTATTAAGGTAGTGAACATTTTTCAACTTAACCTTGAAAATTGTAAAAAAAATATTTTACAGGAAAAATTTGAAGTTGATCGACTTTCGCTACCGATATGGACAAGATAATACTATTACAAGAATTTGAAAAATTTGAAGACGGCAACAATTGGCTGCGAGCTCATCATGATGGATATCACGAATATGATGACATTACGACAGATGAGGTGGAGGATATGGAAGTTCCATTGGAAGATTTAAACCATTCCATTGATATCAAAGATGTTGATCCGATTTTAGAATATGAACAGGATATAAATGAGGTAAACTATAAACAAAATTTGTTCAAGTTCATGCAAAACAAACTAAAACATGTGTTTAAAATTTATGTGGTTTGGAAATGAAAATCTTTACTGAAAAAAAACTAAGAACTTAGATGAACCATTTTACGGTCAAATAATTATGTAATTTTAAAAGTAAGAAAATAAGAGTTTTATCGAGTAGTATTTACAAGTTGTGATTATCATGTTCACAACCTCCATAAGAGTATAAGTTATTCCGCAGTGTTCATGATTTTCATATATCAGTACTAGATGTGTATTAACTGTAAATCACTACGCTGGCCATGCATATTGGTGAGTGCTTTTTACTCCTACTGCCAGGTTGGCTAAATTCGGTAGATAGCCACTGCCTTCCAAGAGAAGACAGTCGGAATAAAGTTTTTTAAAAATTCGAACCAGGGCGCTCGGCTTAGTAGCAGACGCAATTATGTAAATGCCAAGCCATGACCGTCTCAACTGACATTGTTGAAAATTCCATCAATTTGTGTTTATTTAAAGTTGGGTATTCAAGTGAGACCTATTTTATAATATTTCTAAATAGTTCCACATGATATTTCAGGATAATCCAAATAATTTATAACCAATAAAAAATTACGGCTGTAAAACTACATTTAGTTTTTTAATTAAAAGTTTCAGTTCTTGATTTTTCTTTAACACTTCACCAGTTGCAGATGTGAAATTTATACATTTAAAAATTGTTCGATCTAACTGTTTACATGAGCGACTCATAATTTTCGAACCCATATGTTTGTATTCTTTTACGTTCTCAAGGTTCTCAAAGTTTCACTTTGACTTTTCCACTGTTTATTGCTGCTTTGAATCCATCGAAGCAAATGCATTGTGTTTTGGAGGTGTTCAGAATCAGTCCGTTATTGATTGATTGACCATTTGAGCACTGAATCCAGATTGCAGTTTAGAGTTCCAATGATTCCGTACATGTGGAAGCTGGACTCCTTGATAATAATAGAAGGAAGATCGGCAGTGTAAATTGAGAACAGCAAAGGACCTTGCGGAACACTTTTACTACATGTAAGTTGATCAGAGAGGGGGTTAGTCCATTTAACACATTGAGTTCTATCCGATAAATAGTTTGCCAGTATGTTCGGCACTGAAGTGCCACAACTATAGTAGGATTGCTTACCGATTAGTAATTTATGTTTAACAATGGCAAAAGTCTTACTAAAGTCGAGGAGCAAGACTACTGTTACCTTTGAGCTGTCAATGTTGATGTAGATATCATTCGTTATTTTTGATAAAGCAGTGGCGGTGCTGTTTTTTCCGGAATCCAATCTGGTGCTCCGGTAAAACTTTATTGATTGTTACGTGTTTGAGAAGTTGACGAAGCATAATTTTTTCTAACTCTTTGGAGAGGATCGGCAAGATGTCGATAGGCCACTGCTACCACTACAATCTTCAAATTACTTCCGATAAAAATAAATTGCATAAATCAGCGCGTTTGGGGGGAGGGGCATCCATGCACTGCCCTATTGATGACTTACTGCTGAAGGACATAAGTTTTCAAATTTATCGAGTACAATTTAATTTTAAAATTAGTATTCAAATCTACCGGTGAAATTTAGGAAAATTTCCTAGATTTAATTAATTTCCCTAGATTTCAGCAAAAATTCATAGAAATTCTCTTTTTCTTTTAGCACCTGGAATTTCCCTAGGGAAAATTTCTTGTACTTGGCAACCCTGTTGCCACTCGGAAAGCCAAAAATTTGTTATTGTATACTTGTTATTGTGCTGTATACGATAATAAACCCATATGTTTTTATGGTAAAATTTAGGTTTTATATGGTAAAAAGCATATTTGTCGCCAGTCATATTATGCATTAAAAAGTATTTATGAATTCAAAGATGCTTAACCGGTACCAATTTAAAATTATTTCCGTTGATGCACCAGCTCCCAAATTTTTTATCAAGTATTCAACCTCAAGTTCTTACTTTGACATGATGTTCAATATGTGTTTTTATAAAACAAACTTCTACACTGTACCCAAACGTAAATAAAGGCGAATAATAAATTATTAAAATATGAAGTCAAGTAACCTTCACTATAATAATAGGTTTGTCCAGTGTTTTAAGAACACTCTTTATAATTAAAGCATGTACTAATGAATTGTTTGTTACAGGAAATATCATGCCATTCAAATATTGAGTGCCAAATTAAGACAGAAGCAGAATTGGAATTCAACTTGAACGATTTGCATAATTCCAATAAGAATAAAGAGGAGATTGCTGTTCTAGATTGTCAACCAAAAAAATTTAGAAAACAATTCGATTGTAAACTTTGTGGCTATAAATATGCAAAGAAGCACAACTTACAGATTCATTTAAGAACTCATACAGGCGAAAAGCCGTTTGCATGTGAAATTTGTGACTTGAAATATGCACATAAACAAACCTTAAAGATTCATTTAAGAATTCATACCGCGAAAAGCCCTTTGCATGTGAAATTTGTAACTTTAAATGTGCACGCAAGCAAATCTTACAGGTTCATTTAAGAACTCATACCAAGGAGAAACCCTTTGCCTGTGAAATTTGTGACTATAAATGTGCACAGAAGATACACTTACAGGTTCATTTAAGAACTCATACAGGCGAGAAGCCGTTTGGCTGTGAAATTTGTAACTTTAATTGTGCACTCAAGCAAAACTTACAGGTTCATTTAAGAACTCATACCAACGAGAAACCTTTGCCTGTGAAATTTGTGACTATAAATGTGCACAGAAAAACTTACTGGTTCATTCAAGAACCCATACAGGTGAAAAGCCGTTTGCATGTGAAATTTGTGACTTTAAATGTGCACATAAACAAACCTTAAAGATTCATTTAAGAATTCATACCCGCGAAAAGCCCTTTGTATGTGAAATTTGTAACTTTAAATGTGCACGCAAGCAAATCTTACAGGTTCATTTAAGAACTCATACCAAGGAGAAACCCTTTGCCTGTGAAATTTGTGACTATAAATGTGCACGCAAGCAAAACTTACAGGTTCATTTAAGAACTCATACCAAGGAGAAACCTTTTGCCTGTGAAATTTGTGACTATAAATGTGCACAGAAAGAAAACTTACTGGTTCATTCAAGAACCCATACAGGCAAAAAGCCGTTTGCATGTGAAATTTGTGACTATAAAAGTGCACAGAAAGACAACTTAAAAGTTCATTTAAGAACTCATACAGGCGACAAGCCGTTTGCATGTGAAACATGTGCCTTTAAATGTGCACATAAACACACCTTAAAGATTCATTTAAGAACTCATACCGGCGAGAAGCCGTTTGCATGTAAAATTTGTGATTATGAATGTGCACAGAAACAGAATTTAAAAAAACATTTGAGAATTCACTCCGGCAAAATACCGTTTGCATGTGATATTTGTGACTTAAAATGTGCACATAAACAAACCTTAAAGATTCATTTAAGAACTCATACCGGCGAGAAGCCCTTTGCATGTCAAATTTGTAACTTTAAATGTGCACGCAAGCAAAACTTACAGGTTCATTTAAGAAGTCATACCAACGAGAAGCCTTTTGCCTGTGAAATTTGTGACTATAAATGTGCACAGAAGATACACTTACAGGTTCATTTAAGAACTCATACAGGCGAGAAGCCGTTTGGCTGTGAAATTTGTGACTTTAAATGTGCAGATAAACAAACCTTAAAGATTCATTTAAGAACTCATACCGGCGAGAAGCCCTTTGCATGTGAAATTTGTAACTTTAAATGTGCACGCAAGCAAATCTTACAGGTTCATTTAAGAACTCATACCAAGGAGAAACCCTTTGCCTGTGAAATTTGTGACTATAAATGTGCACGCAAGCAAAACTTACAGGTTCATTTAAGAACTCATACCAAGGAGAAACCTTTTGCCTGTGAAATTTGTGACTATAAATGTGCACAGAAACAATCTTTAAAGATTCATTTAAGAACTCATACCGGCGAGAAGCCCTTTTCATGTGAAATTTGTAACTTTAAATGTGCACATAAACAATCTTTAAAGATTCATTTAAGAACTCATACCGGCGAGAAGTCGTTTGAATGTAAAATTTGTGGTTATGAATGTGCAATTAAACAGAATTTAAAAAAACATTTGAGAATTCACTCCGGCAAAATACCGTTTGCATGTGATATTTGTGGTTATAAATGCACAGTCAAAAAGCATTTGAAAGTTCACTTAAGAACTCATACATGCAATTTGTGACTAGCATTATTCGCCACTCTTCAAATTGTGAGTTTTGTTCTCATGTTTGGTTTATATCAGTAATCTATTTTAATTTTTTAGGAAAACTAATTAGGAGATCATTGAAAATCGGCAGAAATGGAGTCGAATGATAGGTTTCCCGCGGATTTAAGGGCACTTCTTTGTTTATGGGTTGTTAATGGAGTAAAAATTACTTTTTTTTGCATATAATTACGAAACTGATCAATTTTATTGAAAAATTATCTACGCTGAATTTCTTCGATCACGAATTATTTCATTGATAATTTGGAAATATTGAAGACAACTCCACATTGAAAATTTTTTTTTGTAAAATTTGTAATTTTTATTCAAGACAAATTATTTTTTCAATAAATTTTATAACTTATAAGCCGGAAGCAATTTGTATGTTCTTTTCTTAGTGAACCGCCGGTCTAGGCAGGAATCCGTGAAGCTATCAAAGTATCCGGAACGAAGATATGTTAAAATCGACAACCAAAGTGTTCACACAAATTTCATGTCTACAATAATTCTAAAGATTATATTACATTTAGTTCTTACTTACTTCTATTTATTGACAGCGTTCTATCAGTGTGATCAGTAAATTTGTACGTCGTTATCATTAAATATCTGATTATAATATGTGCATCTAGCACCTTGTCTGCGACACCTTCTCCTGTGGTTTACGGAAATTCATGAGTTCAATGTAATTTAGTTTAGCTTTAGCAGTCAAACTGTGCGGTTGTATTTATTGCAGTATTGTGTATTGGATGAGTGGGTTTTTGTTCTGGTGAGTATAATATAGTAGTACAAATTAATGTAAATAACTATGGCAAATACATGCTTAAGTTGCGACAGTGAAATCAGAAGAAGAGAAAAAATTATTAAATGTGTAATTTGCAGTGATATTAACGGATCATGAACTAAAAATAATAAATGGGAACGAAGTTATCAATTTTACATGCAAAACGTGTAATGAAATTGATATGCGTAGCTAAATACGGGAATTGAAGGATTTGTTGGAGCAATGTATGGAAAAGTTAATTCAGCAAAGTAAATTTTAGCGAATAATAGTGAGTTTATTGATAAATTAAGTCTAAATAATGCAACAAGCTCGCACAATAACGAGAATAAACTTGAGAGGAGTACGTATGCACAAATGTTAAATAAAAAGGAGGTTATCGTTATCAAACCTAAAAATGAAGAACAAGGAAACGACATTACAAGGAAGGATATAAAAACAAAGATAAATCCAAGTAAGCTGGCAATAGGAATTGAAAATATAAAAAGTATAAGGAATGGTGGTGTAATTATTAAATGTTCGGACTCAAACTCAAAAAGTGATCAAAAGCAAGAAGTTATGAGCGACAATTATAAAGTAGAAGAGGTTGTTAAAAGAAATCCTAAAATCTTGATTGTTGGGGTAGAAGAAGAATATATAAAATTGAAAGATGAGGAAATAATTGAAACGATAACTGAACAAAATGGTCTGAACTGGAACAAAACAAATATGTAAAGATGACAAGAAAAAACATTGGTAGCATCATATTGGAAACAGAGCCGGAATCCTATAATGAAATTATGATTTGGAAAAATTAAAAATGGGATGGAGGATCTGCAACATATATGATTATGTCAACATCAAACGGTGTTACAAATGTGCGGGATTTAACCACGCTGCGAAAGATTGTACAAATGATAGAGTTTGCTTTAACTGGGCAGATAAACATGAAGCTGGAGAAAAGTGCATTTCGTCTAACTTAAAATGTGCAAATTGCATTAAAGCAGTAGAAAAATTCAATGTCAGAATTGATGTAAACCATTGTGTAATAGATATAAATTGTTGATTTGATGAACAATTATTGATTACATCATTACAAATAATAAGAAATTAAATTTTAACATTCATCAAGTATCATTATATAATGTGATCATTATATAATGACAATAGAGATGGAAAGCAAGTTAATACTAGAAGAATACATATATAATAATAATAATAATTGCCGGCTTTCATTCCTGTCGGAATATAACCACTTCCATTCTGGAAGTCTTCACAATCCGTTTCACGAGGTGGATTACTCCTCTGTTAAAACTATCTTCTCTATAACTTTTCGTGTGATTTTGCTCCATTGACGATCTGTCTCCACACTTTTCTATTCCTACACTTGAACTTCCAATTTCTGACCCCCATCAAGTTCAAATCCCTCGTCACAACATCCCACCATCTCAACCTCGGACGTCCTCTGCCTCTCTCTTTATCCGGTTTCCACTCCGTCACCAACCCTTCTTACGTCAGTTTTTCTCTTCGCATTATATGTCCAAGCCATCGTATTCGTTGCGCCTTCATAAATCTCACGATGTCTTCTCCACCTAAAATTGCATTATTTCACTGTTCCTTCTTACTTGAAGCTCAGGGTTTTTGATTTTTGGGTCCCAAAATTGTTCTAATGACTTTCCTCTCGAAAACCCTAAGTCGTTCCTCCTCTATGTTTGTCAAACAAAGTACTTCGGCTGCATATGTTATTGTCGGTCTTATCAGGCTTCTGTATATTCTGAGCTTCGTCCTTCTTGATATATTTCCGTCTTTCAGTACTTTCTTATTTGCATAGAAAGCTCTGTTTCCCGCTTGCAGCTTATCATTTATCTCCACTTCTCTCACGTTTCTACTACTTATCCTCACTCCCAGGTATTTAAAACCATCTACCCCCTCAAAGTCGTATTCACCTGTTCTCAAATTTTCAATTCTTTCACTTATCTTTCTTCCACATCGCATATATTTTGTCTTCTTTTCGTTTATCTTCAAGCCAATCGCTTTTGCTTGCACGTTAATTTTTTCGAAAATCTCTGTCATTTTTTTTGTTGTTCTTGACATCACCACTATGTCATCTGCGTATGCCAAAATTTGAGCTTCTTTATTGATTATTGTACCCTTGCAGTTAGTATTCCGGATTATGTGCTCGATCATTAAGTTAAACAAAGTTGCCGACAGTGCGTCACCCTGTCTCACTCCTTCAGTTATTTCGAATTCCTCGGTTTCTTCCTTTGCGACTTCAACTGTGGCTTTTGTATTTTCCATTGTCATGTATATCAGGTTTATCAGCTTCTCAGGAATTTCCATTTCACGCATTATTAGTATCAATTTTTCTCTATTGACAGTGTCGAAAGCCTGTTGAAAGTCGATAAACAGCATATGCATTTCTAGGTCATGTTCGTAAAATTTTTCTGTCAGCTGTTTCAAAATATGTATTGCATCCACTGTCGATCTACCCCCTCTGAAACCCCATTGATAATCTCCTAACATTTGCTCTGTGTATTTCTTTAGTCTTCTTAAAATCAGGGATGACAGTACTTTATATACTACCGGTAAGAGCGTTATTCCTCTGTAGTTACCACAATGTTCGAGGTCACCTCTTTTATAAATTGGGATTATTTTCCCTATCTTCCACTCTTCAGGCATTATTTCTTCTTTCCAAATTCTTTTAATTAGCTCGTGTAGTTCCTTTTGCAGATTGTCACCTCCATTCTTTATCATCTCTACTTGTATACCGTCTCTGCCAGGTGCCTTGTCGTTCTTCATTTTGCCTACTATGTTTCTAGTTTCTTCAGTGTGGGTTCTTCTATTTGATGTACGTTCTCATTCTTGATTACTACTTTTGTTTGTTCTGCATTTCTTTCGCTTGAGTTTAGCAATTTCTGGAAATGATTTCTCCATATTTCTTTTACTGCCGCTTTACCATTTTCTAGATTACCATGCTCATCTTTCATCCCTCTGGTCTTTATCTTGAATGTCTTTTTTTGTTCGTTTAATTTTCTATAGAAATTTCTTGTATTGTTTATCTTACTTTCTTGTTCCAGGTCTTTCATCAACTCGTTTAACCAGGTATTTTTGCTTTGTTTACATATTTTAGAAGCTTCTTTTCTCATTTCAACGTACTTTTTCATATCGTCCTGCTTTCCTGTTACTATCCATGTATCTCTTGCCTTGTTTTTCATATCAACTTTCTCCTTGCAGCCATCATTGAACCACTTTTTATGTATCTTTCTGTTTTTATATCCTATGGTTTTCTCCATTGCTATCTGTATTGATGTCTTTAATTTCTTCCATTTTACATCAATGTTATCATTTTCTTTAGCAATCACTTGCTCGTTTATTCTTTCTATGTATTGTCTTCTTATTTCTTCGTTACTAAGTTTTTCTAAGTCTCATTTTTCTTTCATCCTCTCTTTATTCGCTTGAATATTAATTTTCTGCTTTAATGTTGCTACCACTAAGTAATGGTCAGAATCGGCGTTGGCACCTCTAAATGTCCTTACATCTTTCATTGATGCTGCCTTACTTCTCGTTATTAATACATGATCAATCTGGTTTCCATTACTGCACGTATTTCCTGGTTTAATCCATGTAATCTTGTGTATCGCCTTATGTTTGAACTTTGTGCTGCTAATCGTCATGTTCAGTGATGATGCAAGCTGGCACAATCGATTTCCATTGTCATTAGTTTTGTTATGTAATGTGTGCTTACCAGCTACTTCTTTTAAATAGTCTTCCCTTCCTACTTGGGCATTAAAATCACCCACAATTAGCAGCACGTCGTGTTTCGGTGTTTCCTCAGCTACTTTTTCCACTTCATCATAAAATTCATCTTTTTCGCCTGGTTCCTTGTCTTCTGTTGGTGCGTATACATTTATTAAGGATATGTCGAAAGGTTTTGCACTTACTCTCAAATAAGCTATTCTATCGTTTACTGGTTTAAATTGTTTTATATTTTTTTCTATTTTTCTTGATACAAAAAATCCCACTCCATTTCTACCCTGCTTTTTTCCCCCCGAATACAGTAAAATATGTTTATCACTTGGTACTTCTCCTTCTCCTTTAAATCTTGTTTCTTGTACTGCAGTGATGTCCATATTATATCTTTCTAACTCTCGGCCTACTTCAATGGTCTTCCCCTGTCTCAGCAACGTTCTGACATTCCAAGTCCCAATTCTAATTATTCTCCTTGTTTTCTTCCTTTTGCTTTTAATAGTTTTTTCTTTCGTTAACCCATCTCTATGTTCCGTTTCCAATGCTGTTGTCGATTCCATTTTTTCCGTCCAAATATCTCCTCGTGCCGTTAGTTTTTTGACACGGGGTTACCTTCCTTCTTTAACTCTAGCCTTCCCTCACCCTTGTTCCATACGAATAGTCTTTCGTTTATTATCATTTTCTGATATCCTACCTTGGCTGTTTTCCCATTCTCTCTTTCTTTCTTCGCTAGGGCTCTTAGTTTGTTTTGTATTTCCCGCTCAGTGATTGTTAGATCGCTATCGATGTAAATTTTCTTATGGCCAAGTTTCCACTTATTACTCATAATTTCTCTTTTCATATTCCATGTTTGCGCTTGTGCCAGTATTGTCACAGTCTTATCAGATCGCAATTTGATCGCGTTTACCAATTTTACTCTGATTTGTAACTCTTTTTCTAGAAAATTTTCAAGTTCCGGTACTGCGTTGTTCTCAGTTGTATTCAGCCCCTTCACAATAATGTTATTCTTTCTTTGTCTTTTTTCACTATTTTCGTTATTCTCCTCTAGTGCCTTTATTCTCTTGTTCAGCTCTCGCCTTTCTGCTTCCCATTCCCTTTCGTTTTTTTCGATAATAGCTTTCAGTTCCTGAATCTCATGCTTTAATTCTGCCGTGGTTTTATTGATCTCTCTAACTTCTTGTTTTATATCGGCTGAGCTCTTATTCACTTGTTTCATCAGGCCTTCAAACATTTCTCTCATCTCTGACGCTTCCATTTTTATTCCCAATACAACTTTCGATCTTTCTATTTGTGATTGCTCTTGATCTGGTGATCGTATTACTTTTTTGCTTCTATTAAAAATATGTGATTCGCACTCCGTATTTATTTCTTGCTCCTCTCTGTTACGTTTTTTTTCTTGCGTCTTCATGTGATAGCGCACTTCTCTTTCCGATCTATTGCAAACCCGCGATCAATCAAATGCCCGCCTCAACGGCTCAGAAGCATTCAAATTGTCCAGATTATGTTAACTTTGAATTTAAATTCCGTACAGTTGTTTATTCTGATATTCGATGTTCTTATCTATGTGCTTGTTTCGCGACTTTAGCACTTATTGAAAAATTTTTATCAATTATAAATTCAAATCACCTTTCTTTATCAAGTCCTAGTAAGGTTTTGTATGGCTTTTTTCAGAGGTTTAGCACCTCAGCACCTTCAACTTCTATATGTCACTAACTCTTCTTTTAATCTGCTCAAAATACACCCGTTTTACTATAAAAATATCGGAGCTGCTAAAAACACACTCTTCACTTTCATAACCTCACACGAAAAAAAAAAAGAATACATATATATGTATATGGAATAAAGAAGTTTCAAAAACTACAATACCGAAAAATTTCCGGAACTATTGTTGGAAAAAGGAATGGGATGAGACGACGAGAGTATTTCAGCTGCAGATAGAGCAGATTCACTTATAAGTAATATAGTTGACACTATTAATGAAATATGTCTAATAAAAACAATAAGGATTAAAAGTAAATTTGATGGGAATATATGGATCACTACCGAAATTAGGAATCGAATCGCAGGGAGAGATAAATTATACAAAAGCGCAAAATCAAAAATACTGAAGATCTAAATGATTAGGAGAATTATAAGAACTATCGAAATCTGGTAACCCATGCAATCCGTACAAATTAAAGAAATCATTACAACAATTTGGTATCAGAAAATACGAATAATAAACTGTTGTGGGAAGAATTAAAAAAATTGTTACCAGGTAAAAATGTAAGGACACAAGATTTAATTAAATTTCAAGAAAGGGAAGAAAAAAATGAAAAGATTGCAGCGGACAAGTTCAATAAATTTTTCTTGAACAGTATTGAAGAACTAAATGCAAAAATTCCGCTAACCAGAAATTATGAAAGAGTTTTAGAAAACATAAAACAAGAAAAAGAATGGGATAAGTTTAAAATGATTGAGATGAAAAAAGTAAGAGAGATTGTTAAGGATTTAAGAAACACTACTGATTTAGATACGTTCATTAATACTAAAGTAATTAGAGATTTGTATAAAGTTGTATGACAATTTTTCCTTAATGTAGTAAATGCGTCATTAAAAAGTGGAAACATTCCCGAAAACTGGAAAGCATCATGCATAGTACCTATACCTAAAATAACAAATACAGAATTATGTGAGGAACATAGACCAATAAATTGAGAGCCCATATATGAGAAAATTTTAGAACAGGAGGTACTGGATCAGTTAAAGGAATACTGCCTAAAAACATAATCCTGGTGCAAAATCAATCAGGTTTTCGAAAATACCATTTTCGTGAATCAGTCATCATCCATCATCGATGAGTGGAACAAAAGTGTGGACAATGGTGAGATAACCTTAGCAGTATTTCTTAACTTTAAACGAGCATTTTGAAGCAATGGATAGAAATTTACTTATAAAAAAGCTAAAAAAAAATGGGGTTGGAAGGTAGAGTGTTAAAGTGGTTGGAGTGCAATTTAAACAATAGAAAACAAAAAGTGAAATACAAAAATAGTATGATTTTAAATGTTTATTATTACTTGTTGAAATTATATATTGTATAAAATATTTTAAAAGGTTTCAAGTTTAATGAAATTTGAAAAAAAAAATTTATTATTTTTTTACAATTCTATTGAAATTTGAAAATTTCCCAACTTACATTTTAGTCTAGGACCGCCTTATATAAAGTGGTCTCGTCTTTTCAAGATATCATCAGCTAAACTATCCCTTAATGAATGAAATGGATTAAAATCCATTAAAATTAAAATCAAAAACTATAGTGGGAATTATAATAAAATTAATTGACATGTGTTTTGACAAATCTATATCGACATACTAGATTCTATAATTGAATGTCACTAAGTAAACAAGAAATTATTCCAAAAAATGTTTTATTTTGTGACGAAATTATTAACAATAAAATAAATCAAAATTTAGTGTTCCCAAATCCATATCATACAGCCAAAGTAAATCGAGATAGTTATCGAAACCATAACCATTACATTAAAAATACCCTAAAAAGATATCTGTTCATGCATTCGCTGGTTTTGCGTTAATGTTTTGTGCGCAGCACTTGCGGATTTGTTCTGCGAGCTGTTGCAGTGGTGGGAAGAGTAGAAGAGTTGTTGTGGTTGTTGACGTCAGCCAAGCCGTTAATGTGCTGGTTAATTACGATGCACCAAGTGCAAATTTATACAATTACGAATCAAGTTTATTTTAATTACAAACAAAAATAGAAGTTTTTAATTACTACAACATTGGCCCTTCGATACGGATTTGGATATTCGAAATTTACAAATTACTACATTTACATACAACACATGTTTGGGTCTACCACGTGCAGTCCAGACAAGAGCGATAAGGAAGTACAGTCAATACGAAAAACACACGAGTAAGACATTCCTTTCTTATTACTTTATTTTTTACTTGCATTCCTTTTCATTTGTTTATCAATTGGATTTTGCTAAAGCACAGTGTAAAAATGAAAAAGAAAATATCAGTTTTAATTTCAAATCGCGCTGCTTTGACAGCAAAAGTTGAAGCATTCAAAAATTACGTTTTAAATTTACAACAAAAATTCATTGCTAAAACCATTACAAATTGCGACGCAATGGAATTACAATTGCGGGTAAATTCTATTGAACCATTAATGATCGAATTTAACGATATTCAATTACAAATTCGGGAAATATGCGAGAACGTCGACGAACATTTAGACGAAATAAATAAAATCGAGGCATCTTATTAGAGGTCAAAAAAATTACAGGGGCAAAATGCGAACACGGGTCAACTGCCAGTTAAACCGACACCGATGCGAGAATCGGCGCAATAGGGATGTTGCATGATTTTTGAAGTATTTTTTTTTATAAACTTTAGGTGTTGGTAAACAGCACTGCATAGATAAAAAGTTTAGGAGACCTTCAGTTTTCTAAAAAAAAATTTATAAAAAATGATTTTTGAAACCGTGTTTTTAGCGCGAATGACGTCACAAACTATTTTTTTAACAACTGGCAGCACAGCAAATGCAGTTGATAATGTAACCTATAAATAGTTTGTGTAAAAATTGAAAAATGAATTTTAATAAAAACACAGAAAACTCGCCATAAACCATTTTTCGTATAATTGTTTGTGACTACAGTTTGTATTAAAATAAATATTATATTAATAAAAAATACAATTTAATTGGTAAACGTTATATTGTTTGCAACTGTCAAATACAAGTCAAATATTTAGCTGTCAGGTCTTTGCGACGTTGTAAAATTTCCATAACAACGTTCGGGATCACGCGTATGACGTCAGAGGTGTAATCGGTGACCGATTCATTTTTGAATTTCAAATTTGGTTTTCTCAACGCAAACCGCATTTCAAAAATTTTTATTTCGGTTATAAATTTCATTTGATATTATTTTCAAGAATTAATAGGAGTTATCACTAAATTCGATACCATGCAACATCGCAATTGTCAAATATTAAATTACCACAAATTAAGTTACCTAAATTTGAGGGTTCCTACGAAGGTTGGTTGGAATTTCGCGATACCTTTCAGTTCTTAATACATGAAAATACTACTATAGGTGATATACAAAAATTTCACTACTTACGAGCGGCGCTTGCAGGGAGCGCTGGGCAGGTTCTACACTCAATCGAATTTTTAGCCCGCAATTTCGAGATGGCATATCAATTACTTTGTAATCGCTATGATAACGAAAGGCTACTAGTCCACAATCATATTAAATCACTTTTTAATATTAAACACATAACAAAAGAATCGTCGTCAGAGTTACGGAACGCTCATTGATGATACTTTGAAGCATTTGAGGTCTCTCAAAAGTTTGGGTCAAGCAACTAGACAGTTGCGACACGTTGGTAATATTTATTTTACATAGTAAGATCGACAATACAAGTTTAAGGAAATGGGAAGAGCATAAAATTAACGGCGAATTTCCAATCTTTAACGAATTCATTGCATTTTTAAAAAACAGCTGATCTGTTAGAAACATTAGAACACCGATACAATTTCAAATTCTGACAAAGGTCATTACATTAAAAAGCCTAATAAACAATTGAATTCATTTTACACAGCAAATAACCCGTGTGTCACTTGCAAAGATGCCGACCATCAAATTTACCATTGTACAAAATTTACAGTTCTATCAATAAATGATAGAATAGAGCAAGCAAAGAAGTCACATCTTTGTTTTAAATGCCTACGAGCTGGTCACATGCCGTCAAGCTGTACCTTTTCAAATTGCAAAAAGTGTAATCGAAAGCATAACACATTATTACATTTTGAACAAACAAACGATTCAGGTTCAAATGATGTTCCAATTTCAAACACACTTACGATTACAAATTCGTTTCTCAACAACACTCAAGTCTTATTACCAACCGTGCTTATTTTAGTCAAAG
The DNA here is from genome assembly GCA_036346125.1 of Lycocerus yunnanus. Taxonomy (NCBI): domain Eukaryota; kingdom Metazoa; phylum Arthropoda; class Insecta; order Coleoptera; family Cantharidae; genus Lycocerus; species Lycocerus yunnanus. The sequence goes on from JARFIX010000286.1 coordinate 53,067, forward strand.
ACAGAGAGGGCAACAACCACAGTTGTAGAGCATTATTGGACTCCGGATCTGAATCCCATTTTATGTCAAAAAGTTTATTTGACAAATTGCAACTGTCAAAAACAGAAATACAATGTTCGATCAGGGGAATTAATCAAATTTCATCTTCAATAAATTACAAAACTCAAACTACAATTAAATCTAGAATAAATTCATTCGTAGCGGAAATTTCTTGTCTTATCGTACCAAGTATTTCGGGCAATATTCCAAATTTTCACATTTCGAAATTTGAAATAAAGATACCCCAAAACTAACAATTGGCTGATCCACATTTTAATGAATCTAGACCGGTAGATATATTAATAGGCGCAGACCTATTCTGGAAATTGGCTGGCGTGGGTCAAAGATCGATTACCAAAACGGGCCCATATTACAAAAAACCCTATTCGGTTGGGTTGTTTCAGGATCGACTTTTTCATTAAATCAAAAACTTTAACATCCCAGTCCATAGTCAATTGCAATTTTCATTAGAATCACATGAATTCAATTTAATACAAGGGCAATTACAACGTTTTTGGGAGATAGAAGAAATAGCAGAAAGGCGTCAACTTTCTCGCGAAGAAGAAGACTGCGAGTCTCATTTTCATGAAACCGTACAACGAGATGAAAATGGCAGATTTATGGTTACTATACCATTCAAGGATAGCTTAAATACATTAGGCGATTCATTAGTGTTTGTTACAAAGCGATTTTACGGATTACAGCGACGATTATCAACGTAGAATTTATGCGTGAATATTTAAATTTAGGGCATATGTCAAAGGTTCCTGATGGGTTCCACAACACAGAAATTGTTATTACATGCCACATCATGGCGTGCTAAAAGAGGAAAGTTTAACATCGCAATTACGCGTAGTCTTTGACGGAAGCGCAAACAACTCAACAGGTTTTTCAATAAATAATTTCAAATGACAGGTCCTGTGTTGCAACATGATTTTCTATCGATCATTTTGGGTTTTCGAAGTCATCGGTATGCTATTGCTTCAGATACTGCAAAAATGTACCGCCAAGTACTAATAGTTTCTCATCGGCGTTGTTTTGCAAAGAATCGTTTGGCGTGAAAACTCTACCGATCCTTTTGGTATCTACGAACTAAATACGGTAACATACGGCACTACAGCTGCGTGGTACTTGGCAATTAAATGTTTGTTGGTATTAGCAGAACAAAATCGATTACAATATCCAGAAGCGTCTCGCGTAATACAGTAAAAGCTCCTTATTCGCTGGGTAAACGTTCCAAAATTATGCCGCGAATAAGGAAACCGTGAATATGGAATAGTGATTTGTATGGAAATGCAAGGGTTGGGTTCCAAGGTACGAAAATAAAATAAAATATGTTACGGTCCTGTTTTGCCAGGATACTTTTATTACTTTGAAGATTCCTTTATAGTAATTTTATAAAACTCTAATATGCGGCAACACAGTTTAAATTTTAAATTTAATTTTCTAAATATTAGTTATCGCCAAGTGTTAGATTGAAAATTATCAGCTGTTGATTTCGAATTCTGAAAGTTGTGCGTATTGCAATTTTTGCACAAAAATCTAGTTTTTTGGACATTACAGTGATCCAATTGTTGATTGAACTTTGAGTTTTTTCAATCCAAGTTGTTTGGGATTTATATTGGTCATTGTTTTGGATATATTTTCTGTACCGGCTTTTGTAAGCAATTTTGAGGGAATTATCCGAACTTCATTGGAAGGATTTATCTGTCCAAGTTTTAACATCCTGGAAGAATCAGAATTATCGCTGAAACTGTTGAAACCCTCAATAACATCTTCGAGGGTTTTTGTACCCGTTTTGGTTTCTTACGTGTGCGAAACCATATCTTTACATTACCGATCGAGTTCTGGAGTTATCCACGAAAGGAAGCCTGGCCAAAGCCTTTTTTGGATCCATCACAACTCGTCAATACGAGGTCCGCTCAAATCCTACTCCCCGTTACTATCAAACTCGTCCAGCTGTCAAGGACGAAGACTCCAGCAAGTTAAGATTTTGTTTGTGCCGTCACATTTAATTTGTAACTTTTGTAAATTACCAATTATTATTGCGCGGGTTATTTATATTGGGTCGTTCTTTGAACATATTTATTTACCTAAAAGCCAGCTATTTACTTTGAAAGCTGTGATTTTTTACGATTTTGTGCGCCTAGTATACGTATACGGGTAATTATTTTAACAAAATTTTATAATCGCGTTATATAGCAACCATATTTCGAATCTGAAGGGTAACCCAGTATTGCGCTCACTGTAATTTTATTATACGAATTAAATCTGTGATTGAAACAAATCAACCTCTTGATACTTGCGGCATTAGACCCGGTTAGTTCTTTTTTCAGTAGATACGATTTCGCAGTTTCTTGGGGGTTTACTGTCGTGTTGTTTACAGGGTGGTTTTAAATTGCGTGGCGCCCAAACCACATCTTCACAGCCTGCTCTTCGGAGCGTATCGCTTGGCACTCCTGTATAATAATCCCACACCATCGAAGGAAGAACCGGCTTGGTGCTTTACCGTTGGCGTCTCCTGCTCACGAGCTAGCAAGGGCAAGTCTTTGCCAGCCGCCCTGAGATTAGCGGCTGCGAGGTTTTAGTCATTTTAACATCTGGGCATTCTATCGCCCCGACTAAAACCGTAACAAATAGATAAAAATAAAATCAGTTTAATCACATACCTATCATTATTATTAATTATTATTGTTTGAATTATTTGGTTTAAAATATTTAGTAATTTTTCTTGCTTTGCCGTCTTTAAAATGCCTTTAATTCCGCATGGTATTCAGCTGTGGCAACTTCAATTTTCCTTTTAAAGGTACGATTCCACTAGCAAGTTATTTGTGCAATTTACTTCTGCAAGTGACTTGTAGCTTATATTTGCTAGTGGAAATATTATACAATGGCAAGCTGACTTCTGCAAGTTTTATACTTGCGACGTTATTTGCGGAAGTTGATAAGAATTGTGTAAACAAAAAGAAAACGACTTCGTAAGCGACTTCAAAAGTTGCCAGTAGCTGGAAGTTTATTTAACTTGCAGTTGCAAGTTACAATACACGCCATTAACTAAAGTCCAAATTGCATTTGATAATTGCATTGCAGGATCGTCTTTAATTTTTTCAGAAATTATATAACATTACCATTCGGCTAATTAAATTGTAAAATTGCAGTAATCTTTAATTTTAGTATTCACCATGTCAAAATTCTAAAATATGTATTTGCATAAAGTTTGCATTAATTAATGGCAACTCGAAATTATATTTTCAATACACCCTGTAGCATTTAAAATTTATACTATCAAACAAGACCATTATTTTATCTTGGTTCATTATATATATGTTATCGAAATTTCTAAAAGTCATATTTCAAAATTGACGGACCAATGAGAAGTGCGCAACTTATTGGTCTTGAAAGTAATTTTCTTGAAAGCAAAAAAATTTTTTTTTAATGTTAAAATAATTATCTGAAGTTATTTTTATAAAAATAGTATAATTTTTCCACCGAGATCCACCGGTCGAGCTTAGGCCAGTGTTTTAGGCCAGCTTACGGCGGCATTTTGATACAATACACAATTACAACAGTACCACCTGCTAAACTTGTGAGCAATCTACTTGCGAGCACGCCGGTGAATGTAAACACCTAAGGAAGTTTTTGCCGCAAGTGCTTGTGCAAGTATCTTGCAGAAGCAAATTTGCAGAAGTTTCTGTTTTAGTGGAAACACATTTGCAAGTACTTGCGGAAGAAATTGCAGAAATAACTTGCTAATGGAAACGTAGCTTAAAAGGAAGGTTTCTTTCCAAAAACGGGTCAATTTTAATGAAGTGATCTCACAGTTCATTTGCCATTTGGAAACCTGCGGTCTGGTTTTTTAAGGTGATTGTCATCGTATCATTGTAAGATGTTGAAGCTTGAAGGGTTTTAACATTTCCTGCAAGTCGGCTTCACTTAAATCTTCATCGTGTGATTGAAGCAGCTCTTGAACGTCACTCGAATCTATCTGTTCAAAACCATCATGTCCTATTCCATTAGCAATTTGTACAATTGTGTCAGTTAATGTTTTAATTTGTTTAAATCCCTCACTTTCACAGACTGTTAGATCAACCTATAGTTTTTCCAATATGATTGCAATGTGTATAATGCTTGAGCTCTTGTAACGATTCCTTTATGTTAACAATGCACATTGCTATGTTAAATTTTTCCAGAATTCCATAAAACTCACGTCAGAATCACATTCCATGATATCCAGAATGATTTTAAAGGTTCGCCTAATGTAAAAGAACTTCAAAGCTTGAATTATTCCCTGGTTCATTGGTTGAAGTAAAGTCGTCGTGTTCGGAGGCAAAATATCACCTTAATATTCGGATGCATAGTTTCAAGCTCACAAGGGTGACCCGGAGCATTGTCCAAAACAAGAACCTCCTTGAAGTCTAAATTTTTTTCGTTTAAATATTATTATTTAATTTTGAGTTTTGAATATAAATTATAATATTCAAAATCGTAAATTATTAATCCGCGAATAATGAAATTTTCGGCCGCGAATACAGAAAGTGGTCTCAATTTTTTCTTCCGCGAATACTGAAACCGCGAATAACGGAACCGCGGATAAGGAGCTTTTACTGTACACGAAGATTTCTATGTCGATGATTTACTAACAGGTTTCAATGATCCTGGAGATGCTAAATCTAAAATATCTTCAAGTAAAGAAATCTTAAACGGGGCTGGATTCCATATGGTTTCAAATTACAAATTCTAGGGTTTCAAATTAGCCTTCGTATAATCCTTACAAATTGGACCTGTCTTGTTCAAGATTTACTCAAAGCTGAATTTCTCTGGATTATTGCATAACATTTCGGTCTTTAACGGCACCCCACAATTTGAAGAAGTCCAGCTGTCAAATCGCAGTCTACCCAGGCCAATTGACATCTCTGAACGGCTGATTATGCGGTTGTCAAACTTGGTGCGCAGAAGGTCGATCGTAATCGGCTTGTATGGCATGTGGCGCCATCTTGTTGAAACCAAAGGTCGTCCACATTCATAGCGTTGATTTTAGGCCAAAAAGTTGGTCAAATGGCTCTGTAGCGTTCGCCATTGACGGTAACGGCGTTGCCAGCATCATTTTCGAAGAAAAATGGGCCAATTATGCCACCACCCAAAATCCACACCAAACTGTGACTCTTGGAGGATGCATTGGCTCTCTACGATTGCATGTGGCTGTTCCGAACCCCAAATCCGACAGTTTTGCTTGTTCACATATCCGCCGAGATGGAAATGCGCTTCGTCCGAAAAGATGATTTTTCGACCAAAATCGACGTCATTATTGAGCTGGTCTATGGCCACACAGCGAACTGATATCGAAGCGGTGGTCATTTGCTTTCAACTCCGAGTCATCTGGATCTTGTAGGCGACTAATCCGAGGTCTTTGTGCAGTATTCTCCCAGGCTGGTGCGACTAATGCTCAGTTGCTGCGATCGGTGTCGAGTTGAGGTCGTCGGATTCTGTCTCACACTTTGGGCCACAGCCTCAATATTCTCGGTGTGCGCACTGTCCGAGCTCTGGGACCACTTCTGTCATCCACTAACATCCCTTTCTCACGAACTTTCTTCACCAATTTGCGTATAGCGCCTTCGGTGGGTGCTTTATCACGACCCATATTTCTTTTCAAAATTCGCACAGTTTCGGCGACACAGCACTGACTTTGAAAATAAGTTTTAAAATTTCAAAACGTTCTTCAAGAGAAAACATGTTGTTTCGTGCCGCGGACGGTATGACTAATGAACTGTAAAATTTCGGGTCTGTAGCTCATTTGCCGTTGTCATACGACGAAATTCAAAACGTACCAACAAATGGTCCACCTTTACTTCGTTTGGAATTCAAAATTTGAATATGGACAAAGGTACCGAATTCAATAATGAAACAGTAAAAGAAATTTTGAACCTTCATAAAACAAAAATTTATTTCACAACAACAATGCATCATGAATCGAATTCTATAGTTGAACGATTCCATTACGTACGATCATTGAACATTTGAGAATTCTTAACGAAATATATCCTAACGAAAAAGACCTGATGGATTATGCCATCATAGAATACAATAATTCGATACACGGTGCTACGAATTATACCCCTTTTCAATTAACTTTCGGTCATACAAATTCCAAAAACCCAAGTGAAATTTTCAACTCAATTTCATTCTACACCGAATATGCAGAAAATCACAAAGACAAATTGAAACACGTTTACCGAGACTTGCATGAAAAATTAAACGATCAAAAACGCACAATAGTTGTTAAACATAATGTTCACGGAGACTCTAACGAAAATTTCAAAGTAAATTAAACCGTTTATAAACAAAATACAAAAATTCGGAATAAGAGAGAAAATAAATTTATTGGGCCCTTACAAATTACCGAAATTTTAGACAGAAATAGAGTACAAATTACTAACAAACAAAACAAAAATGAAATTATTCACATCAAGGAACTTAATTGTTCAAGATACACGTGTTCATCCCAACAACTATCTCCACAAAATTCAACAAAATAATCGATAACCCAGGGCTTTGGCCTTTAAAATTAGAAAATGCTCAAGGTAAAATAGATACTACTTGGTCATTCCTTCAAATATACGACATTACTGATACAGTACAAGAATTGATTCACTTCATCAAAATTAAATCAACTTAAAAATTCATTCGAAATCAGTTCAACAATCTCACTGAGAGTCATAAACAATAACTAAATAATTCCTACAATTTAATAAATTTTTAGAAAGAAAAATAAAGTTGCAATAAAAGAGGTTTAGTAGACGAATTAGGATTCATAATTCGGGCAATGACAGGAATTTGGGCCAAAATGATGCGATAAAATATGACAAAGTAATAACAACTATTTCTGGAAACCAAGAAAAATTAGATCTTTAGTAAAAACAAATTACCTTATTACAAAATGAAATTGACAATAATTATCAGAAAAACATTCAACAGTAATACAATTTTACAAAATGAAATTTTTAAAAACAATGAAATTTAAAATATCGAAACTTATCATTTCCCTTTTTATACAAATATTCCTTTTACAAATAATGCAGCCTTTCAAACAATATATGATTCATTGGAAAAATCGAAGTAGCTATCACCTGTTCAAAAATAAATACTTTTATAATTCTATCTTAGACCTAAATGAACTAATAAATGAAATTTTAATAATTAATGAACAATTAGATAATAAAAATAAATTTCCATTCAATCCAAAAATTAAAAATATACTTTTATTCCCAAAATTACGGAAATAAAAAGTTATCATAAAGATATCAATTTTATCTTTATTTTAGAAATTCCAATAGTGGAAGCAGAAGGTTACAATTATTTCTATCATTTATACCCTTACCAATTCTAACAAAAACATCTTTCAAAACTATAATTCCTCATTCCGAATATCTCCTTTATAATGAGCAAAATATGCATTTTTAATGCAAAATATCTTGAAATCTCAAACAAGCCATAGTTATGCCAAAATGGAGAAATCTTCGATTTTAAAGAAGATGCACCATGTGAAATTCAATTGCTAAAATATTCAAAAAATGCACCAAATTGTGAATTAATACAAGTTCAAATAAAAAACGCCAAAATTCAAAGACTGGAAAATAATCAATGGATCATTACACCAAAAAGTGTCGTTGCTACGAAAAAGTGCGGCAGTGAAAAGGACAGTGTGTATTTAAACGGGAGTTACGTAGTTTAAATCGAAACAAAATCTGAAGTGAAAATAGAAGAGATAACACTAAAAACTTTTAAGAATTTAAAATTGGAATTCAAAAACATAGAACTACACCTAAATTAGAACATATTCAAAATCAAAAAATTCAAAGTGATTTTAATTTCAACACTGTAAAATTAGATTCTATAAATGTTGATTTGAGGTAAAAAATATTTATAAACGATTGTCAACGCAAAACAAAAAATTAGATTCGCTGAACAAAACTCCAATACACTTTCATAAAATTAGTGGATATACAATAAACGTTTATATTTTAATCATTATTATTTTATCTTATGTAGTTTTTAAATATTATCATAATAAATGTAGAAGTTCGAAATCTGCAACAGAAGAAGTTGAAAGCAAAGATGAAAATTCAAAGAAGGACATCGACATAAAATTATCTTCGAACTTTGCCAACCCATAGTTCTCATCTTAGAACGGAGGAGTTACAATATCCGATTAACATTATAATTATCTTTTGTAGCTTCTTGCAAATATATAATCGTAGTGATAAGAAATGTATTAAATAAGACTGTAAAACTTGTAGAGACTTTGCCCATCGCAGTTGACTATCGATGTCAAGTAAAAGAAAAGTCCTGTGAAATAAAGCTTTTATAATTTTTAAAAGTGGTTTTGTCCAAGTAAACCAAAATTTGCGTGTAAGTGTAGTCGGTCGTAGTACATAAAAAAGGGAGATTTTTTATCAATCGTTTTCACCTAAAATTGAAAGATAGCGTTTTTAGTTATAAAATTTAAATCTCGACTACGTGAAATTATGCTTCAATAGAAACGGAGTTTTAATATTTATTGGTACTCTTACTTGTAGTCTTGTATTATACATATAAAATCGATTTATTACATTGAATGAACAATATGCAGTGAATTTTAGAATTTATAATGTTATCTCGTGTTTTCGAGATTAGAAACTCATATATGATGTCTCGGAATTCCAATCGCAAGGACAAGTGCTCAGATTTGCTAATGCAGACTTTTTACTCTTTTCATTTTATACGTGATTATTTTTACATGTACACATATATTTATGATATTTGATAAAATTTTTGCAGTAGGTGAGTCGTAACTGAATTATCAAGTGACAAAAGAAAAATGCATAATTTTGCTATTTAAAAGTTGTGATTTTTTTCAATATTTTTAGGTGTACACAAAAATAAAAATAAAATGCATTGACAGGTTAAAATATGTAATATATTACGGAAACACTGTTTTTTTATTTAATTACAATACATTAAACAGAAGAAAAAAAATAAAACCATTTAGAGTGCGATAAAAACAAAAAAAAACTTATTTGGAAAACCGTGTAAAAGCGAAAACGTGTAAAACAAGTACCGTGTAAATCGGGGGATAGGTGTAGTTACTTTAGTATTTGCATTTGATTAATTACGGGAATGACATCATACACAATGCGCACAAGGTGAGTCAGTTTAGACTTTGACCATTGCTATCTAAACATAAATAATTATTCATAGGAGGTTTTCGCACAAAGAAAGTCAGTTTTTTTATAACATTCAACTTGTGAATACCTGATGCAGTGAATTTTATAATTTTTTGATAAGATAATTCGAATTCTTTATATTTTAAGAATTAATTTTATGATATTAAGTGATTTTCAATTTAATTTATTGTCAATTTGCTAATTTATAATATTTTTTAATAATAAATTTTTTTCCTGACTATAATTTTATATTCAATTTCCAGTCCACATCCACATGATGAGAATTAATAGTAAACAGAAATTACTTAACGTGATATCATTAAATTCATTATTAAAACATATTCTTTTCTATGCTTAAGGCCTGGTTTTTCATTTTCTAATCATTGAACTGTAAATCTCTGATAAGTTTCTATTAACTCAAAAAGGTGTGTGTATTTGTATTCTTCTTTTAACTCTTTTATTTTATCTGACATTTAGTTAAATGTTACTTTAAAGAAATATGAAAAAAACACCTTAAAATGTTAAAAATTTTAAGTAATTGCCATTAATATACTAATTAAAAGAAAAATTTAAATTAGTCTATTTTGCTTCCGATATTCTTTTATAAATTTTCCCAAAATTTTAACCAAATCTGTCAAGCAGTTTAAGTTGGCTATTTTTGATTGAAACAAAAGCGCACTCTTAAGGGCGGGTCGTTTTAATGCCCAATTTTGTCTTATAAAAACAACATATAAAAAAGAAAACTGTGATTGACGAAATTACTATTTTTTTTTAAATTAGCTTCACATAACAAATTTCTAGATTAGTATAAAGAATATTAAATAGTATAATATTTTGCAAAGAAGCTCGGTCATTCTACCTTTCATGGAAATTACGCTAAAGTGATTACTTAGTCCTTAACCGAACAATTTTTCAGAATGTAGATGTAGGATAAAATGAACATGTTAATGTAAAACCTCAATTATTGATGAAAGTATTCCATATTTTTCGTCAATAAAAAAAGTACAGATCTAAAAAGGAATTCCTTCATGTATGGACGAGTTTTTTAATTTAGATAAATCGATACATTTGGTTTCGATATATCGTGGTCACCAATTTTGCATATGTCATTTTAAGAAAAATGTGTTTAAAGTTTCGAGATGTTTACTCTTAAATATAATGTTAATTTGCAACTTACATAGAATCATCAATTTCGGGCCCATAATGAATGCTTTCAGTTGAAGTTGTAGCCTCCAAAACACACAAACAGAAAATTAGATCAAATTATTCTAAAAGAGATTGTCCTACCACACATCAATCTTTCAGTTGAGTGGTACCTTAAACTGTAATAACTTTCTTAATTTTAAATGTCTTTACTTGAAATTTTAAGAAATATTTTCCAATTTTATATTTACAGAAAATGCAATGAAAAACGATTTTCAAAATTATTAACTGTACATGACGCTTAAACAATGCTTCGTTGTGTGCGATCACTTGCAAAAGATCTCAAATCAGATTTTAGCAGTAAAACACAAGAAATCACAATAGGTATTGAAGGGTTAATATAGTATTCTGATGGATATCACTCTTAACATGTTTCTAGCCGCCATTATTACGTATTATATTTTATCTGCATAATTTTTCTATGCAATGAAATTTTGTTACATTTACTTAATATACCACACAATTACTATACTGGAAATAAAGGTTTCATTTTGTTGATTTTCAATTTATTATTACTTTTCACCAGTTTATTTTTTTATGATACCCGATTATATTTTTCTGTTTGTAACAATTTACCTACGCTGTCTAATGTTTTTGCTCAATAATATCACTACTTTGATGTTAAATTTTTATACTTTAAGTTTATTTAGAATTGTTTTATTTTAATGCTATGTTTTATTTAGTTGTAATTTTCAATATATAATCAAAAATATCCTAGTTCAGTACATTTATTTGTATTTTGCCTTGAGCACCAAGTTAACTGATAAAACCTAGTTACTCCTAAAGTTTGCAACCAATATCGACGGTTTATTTTGATCATAAAAAATATTAGGATATTTTGAATATTATTACGAACAAAGAAATGCCATAAAAAAATATTTTTACTAATTTTTCTTTTCAGGTAGTCCGCAGAAGTAACCATTGAAATTACATTTTACATACATTCATCAAAGTTCTTCTGCGCGAAGATAAAGAACCGCATTTGATAGTATTTGCATCACAGGATTGCTGCATCACCAATATTTTCGATGTTTTTCAAATTTCTTACGAAGAGAATGATATTGACATCATCCCATTTGATTATTTTACTTTAAACTACATTATTATACTTAAAAGTAAACATTTTCATGATGTTTACCTTAAAACTGAAAATTTCTTAATTAATAATCAGGCCATTTTTTACCATATGATAATGGAGTTTGTACAATTCACTGCAAAAATTTTACATTTGTCTAAATCATCCATTGTTCATGCATATCAAAGACAAAATGTAAATGTTTGTACTCATGGCTGTAACTTCTTTAACTTCTAAGAATGTATTTCATTCTAAGCATTAAGATCATTATTTATAATGTTATCTGGAGTCAGCAGGTAGATCTTTACCCGATGAAAGATGGTGTGTCACGAAAATGAAACCTATGAATCTTAGAACATTCGTCAACACTTAACTAAAATTTTATATGCATGGTCAATATTTTATATTTATATTTTTAATCACAGTTCTTAGGGTAATTATTGTTTGGAGTTTTACTTAACACCATATCCACTAACTCAATGTAATGACGTGTCATTATGGGGCTTGGTACGCACCTGGTGGTTCGTATGACGGTGGCGGCATGTAAGAATAACTGGCGGTGATGGTATGCTGGAAGTAGCTGACGGTGATGTCATGTAAGAAGTAACTGGCTGTGGTTGCATGTGAAGGAGCTTTGCTAAATCACGAAATTAATCGTCATAATTTGCAATATTCAAATATTCAGCAATTCCGTTATTTAGCAGAGTTTTCATCACATGCAATCACAGAACAAAGAAGAGAAGAGCAAAAGAAAAGCTTTTCTTTTGTTGTTCTGTGATTGCATGTGATGAAAAGCTTTCTAAATAACGGAATTGCTGAATATTTGAATATTGCAAATTATGACGATAATAATTTTCGTGATTTAGCAGAAACTGTTCTTACATGCCACCAAAGCCTGCTACCTTACATACTGTCACCGCCAGAATCTTACATACACCACACCAGATTACATGCCACCACCTTCTACGGGTCACCAGAGTATGTACAAGTATAATTAGACGTAGATACATTGAGTTAGTGGATACGGTAATACACCTCAAATAATAATTCCACGGCCATTAAAAATATAAATATAAAATATTGACTATGATATAAGGGGCTAAATGGGTGGTGAAGCGCTTTTAGAACCTCTTCTACTCAATTCCTACTGCACCTCCAAGCTGGTGGTCCCTGGTAACCTGCGGAGAAATCCCAGAGATCGGGTATTCAACCCCGATGGATGGGGTAGAATCTGCAGGGCTAACGCGGAGGGAGACTTTTGGGCGTGAGGCCAGCACCTCACACCGTAAAAAATAAAATTGCTAAAATTTTTGTTATGCTTTGACGTTAAAAAGTATTATATTATTTATTACATCAAAATTTTCAAACTCGACTAAACCGGGAACATGATTAGGTTGCTCTTTCTCGAGGTCGTAGAACTTGCCTGCTGATTGCTAGAAAAACTAGGTTTTAAATTTATGTTTACTTTTAGTTTAGGTATAAGCAAATTTATATTATAGGTTGAACTTTGTTTTACCATAACCAAAATCTGGTAATGGATTTAATTATATAACCTTATTTTGTCTATTTGTATTTTACTTAACCCTCCAGTGCACGGGTGATCTAAAAGTTACACGAGTGCACAGGTGAGGTCTATCAGACCTCACCTGTATCATTATTTTTACATTATTTAACATTATAACAATTTAACTATCTTTGTATTAAAAAGCACCGATTCTTTCTATTGATGAAACCATCAATATTTTGCAACACCATGTATAAAGAAACAACTTCCATGCAGTTCGGTAGGTATTGTAGGTTGCTTCATAAAAATAGTTGTGAAGTGTTTTCGACAGACGATTATTATTATTTCTAATAATATTAAAAATTTTAAACATTGATAAATTGTGATTAATTCCATACAATATTTGCATTCTGTATATTGTGTGTAGTTTGTAATTTGCAGGTAAAAGTTATTAAGGTAGTGAACATTTTTCAACTTAACCTCGAAAATTGTACAGAAAAACTCATACAGGTGAGAAGCCCTTTGCGTATAAAATTTAGGATTATAAATGTACACATAAATCAAGGTTTAAAGTTCATTTAAAAACCTATACAGGTGAAAGGCCTTTTTCTTATGAAATTTGTGACAATAAATTTTCACAGAAATCAAGTTTAAAAACGTATAAAAACACATACCGGCGAGAAGCCATGTGCATGTCATATTTGTGGTTTTAAATGTGTACATAAATCGAACATAAATTAATCTTTCCTAAATTTTAAAATGTTTTTAAAATACGATCTGGTTCCGAGATCCACAAAACCTATATATAAATTATAAATCAGAAAATTCATAAAAGCTGTATTATTGTACACGAAAGAATGCTGAACAGTAAAAATTTATTTTGTGGCGAAATTACTTTTGCTGTTTAGCATTCTTTGGTAATAACTATCAACTTCCACTATATATGTTCTGAAACCATTAAGTGCATAATAATTATTGTAATTTGTGTAATATCACAAATTTTCAAAAGCATTAATTTGTATATTTTTGCATTTTTAGACAGAGAGTAGTTGTTCCATTGAAGGTTCTGGAAATAAAATTGTGATCCACGACATGAAAATATTGAAGCTAGAAAAACTTTTACCGATTCCAACATTCCTCATCAATTAAAAGAAGAACTATTTCTTTGTAAGCGTGCGGATAAAATATCTATGGAGTCAGTTTGGAGCAAGATATAGTTACTTCCGAAAAATGAGAGAACTCTCTAAAATGCTTATAGAGATTAGGAAACTTTAACCATATGCAACAAATTTATTTTCTAATTATTTCATTTTGGGACATTAATATTACTGTAAAATCACCACCTTACCGACAAATAGAACTTATTTGATTATTTATAAATTGTTGCTCGCAGGATTTCACGGTAATTCAAATTGTAGCGAACCGCCCTCAAGTGTTAATTTTTTTTCTTTTCTTTTTTGTATTAGTTATTAATTTTATAAACCTATCCTGAATACGTTCCTATATTTGTATTTGTCTGTAGTATAATAATATCAATGTAATTTGGAACATAAATATTGTAATCTAAGGTAATAAGTAATCTAACGTAAGAGTACTATGAACCTAAATTGATAAAACTCAAGACAGATAGGACGAGTAGTTAAGGGTAGTATCAGTGTACTTTGAAATTTGTATCTTATCGGGTTTGCAAAACAGTGACCGTCAACTTGTTTTAACTTTATATTATGTAAAATGCTTTATCACTAGTCACCGTTTTGGAATCACCGTTTTAAATTTAATCCATTTGCTTTAGAAACTAAACTGATAAGATATCAATCCTTAATGGTCCTTTCAAAATTAACATAAGTAACCTTCACTTGCTAAGGCGGGAGTAGTATCGGTCGGGAAATTGGAGAGGCAGTGCCGTCACTCTGCCCGTAACAGAGTATTAGTTAGTTAAGTTAAGTAAGTTGAGTGTTATTTTGTGAATTGGTGATACTCGTCGCTACTATCTTGAGTCGTCAGAATTTGGCAAGTACTTTTTTGAAAATTTATCAGCTTTATTTTGAGAATTTTGGTTATATTATGTTATTGTTTATCATTAGTATAATTGAATAAATTATTGTTCCCATTATTGGTTCTTTTATTTGTGTGGTGTGAGAGAAGAGTCTTGCTTATATTTTCCCTCGCCTACGAAAGAAGTTATCACGTCACCTCGTTCTGAGTTTTCATTGGATCTCTAAAATCTTTGGAACATTTCCCGATTACGACACACTGACAGTTGTGCAGAGGTATATTCGACGAACGCTTTTGAAACAACTTGTCCTTGATATAAATAACCTAACCTCAAAATATTTTATAATTAAGTTGTTATTGCGGTGTCAAATATTAATAAGTTGAGCTACAAGATACTGCTATTTGAATTGCTTTTGCGTGCATGTTCTTATGAAGAGGAGGAGGAGTAGGGTTCGATTTACCGGACTCGAAAATACACTTTTTCCTATAGAAATGGCTTTACCAAACTAAAGAACAAAAAAATACAAGCTCTTTAATGTGAGGATGAAAGTTGTCGGACTTGTAATAAGGCCACAATTTAATTTTGAAAATTGGAATTTTCCCATAAGAAATACATGTAAGTGTAGTTTTGTGTGATAAAATGCGAAATGTGGAAAACATTCTGTATATGGTACGTGTGCTGTGCCTGGGGTGACTGTGACTAGTGGTGGGGAGATACCAGTCGCTCCCTGAGATCCGTCGCGTCAACTTCCATACTTTTCGAATTGGAGGTACTTGGGGGAGGTTTTTAGTAAGTAAAGCGTTTATCAAAACCGCTTGTGGCGCCCGGAGAGTCGCGCAGGGTGCGGAAAATAGGTTTTAACAGCGCAACTACATCAAGAGTCAGATTTACGCTAAAATAAAAAAAACTATTCAAAATTATTTGTGGCTTTGAAGAAGGCCGATTTTTAATCTCCCAGCAGCAAACAATTACACTCGATACTGCTCCGCGATTTGTATGACCGTGTTTTCAAAGCGTTTTTGTGTGTACCACCAAAATGGACACCCACATATACACCTGCAAATATTCGGGTAACATGGTAAACGATAATTCCCCTAACCGTCGGCAATACATCATCAAAGTTGATCAATACTCTTCAACCCTGTTTGTGCAAGTCCCACTAACGGGGTTCACAAAATTGAGCTGTGATTTACAATTTTGTGGATATAGCGCAAGACGCCATCAAAATTATTTAAACCCGAATAACCCCCAACAATTGGTCCAAATCTCGGTACCAGGTCTGATGTACTTTAAAATAAATCGCCTTGACGTAGGAGAATCTCTACTACTGAAGTATAGTGCGTTCCCCTACCTTCTAACGCACTATACATCCCTAAGATCCACTGCTGTTGATGGGGAGGGATCCGTTCAACACCAGCTTTCCGCTTTGTTATGACGGACTCATCAATTTGTACAACCTGGCCCGGACCACCGAGTTGAAGGAGTATCGGGTTTACCTTCCAACGACATGGAGAGTGCTTGAACCTCAGCGCTCCGTTTATGATTGTAGTTACTGCTGCGGCGCGAAGTTTTGGTAATTGACTATAGGTCATGTTTGTGATATCGTCGGGCCCCGGGGCCTTCTTGTTTTTCAGCGTTTTGATCACCTTGACCACCTCTAAGTAAGAGGTGGGGCGATCGGTTGAAGGAGGGGGTTGCAGGGTGCGGCGTGTCGGGCGTGGATTTTCGCGTTTATCCTTGCCGTGTGGTCTGGGTTTGAGACTTCAATGTTCGGTTTACATTGGGCCTCTAAGCTGTCAGCTAGTGCCTCAGTTTTTTCCAGGGAGCTGAGAGCTTGGCCGTTTGGGGTGTCGAGGGGGGGGGGGAGTAGGTCTCTTGTTGTAAAGACGCTTGATCAGACCCCAGACCGAGGGGTTTTCGAATGAAAGTTCCTTGAGCTTGGTGCCCCAGCAAGCCTGTATGTGTTTCGCGATAGCAGTCGATACCTGCTCTTTTAAGGTCACTTAGGATTACCGGAGGGATTAATAGGAGGAGAAAAATTAACAATCTGAGATATGCCGACGACACTCTAATCATAGCATCAACTAGGGAAGAGATCGAATCAATAATGCAAAGGTTGAACGCATGCAGCGGACAGTACGGCTTGGAACTAAACAAAAGCAAAACAAAAATTATGGTGATAGATAGAGAGCTAATTAACGCACCCGAAATTGAAATTGCGGGGTATGAGGTGGTGGATAGTTTTGTTTATCTGGGTTCGCTCATGGGAAGAAATGGGGGATGCGAAAGCGAAATCAGAAGACGCCTGGCAATAGCCAGATCAGCAGTAACAAGGCTGGTCAAGATCTGGAAAGACTCCTCCATATCAAAAACGACAAAACTTCGACTGGTGAGCGCCCTGATCTTTCCCATTGCAACGTACGCAGCGGAGACCTGGACACTCAAAAAGGCAGATGTCAAAAGAATTGACGCGTTCGAGATGTGGGTGTACAGAAGGCTTCTAAGAATACCATGGACAGCACACAGAACAAATATCTCCGTTCTAGAAGAGCTGCACATCACGAAAAGACTGTCAACAACAATTAAACAGTCAATACTGCGATATTTTGGACATATTGCAAGAAGTGGCGACTCAATGGAAAGACTTGTGGTGGAGGGCAAGGTGGAAGGACGAAGACCTAGAGGAAGATCGCCAACCCGGTGGTCGGACCAGGTGAAGAAGATGGCGGGCTGTGGGCTGGCGGAAGCATCACACAGGGCGCATGACCGGAGGACATGGTCCTTGACGGTGAACAACGCGTCTCTATAAGGTCACCATACTCTTTCGAGAGCAAAGGACAGAGGAGGAGGATTACCGATCGTTTGGGTGCCAGGTGCGCTGCGCCCGGCGTTTGGCCCTGTTTTTCGCGAGAATGAGGTCTCTTATTTTCGGTGAGAGTTTGTCCCGTGGGTCACGGCTCGGGACGGAAACTGTGGCCGCTGCCAGTGACTCGCTAACCTTTTCCTCGAAGAGTTGAACGTACTCGTCGAGGTCGTCGGGGGCTGCAGGAGTGGGATTTGGCCCAGATTTAGAAATAAATGGTCATTGAAGATGGGCCATTTGTTGGTCTCCTCCAATTGAAGAAGGACTGGGTTGTGGACCGAGTCCAGTGCATCTATTGAGGTTAGCTTGAGCGTAAAGTTGAGATTTTTATCGCAATCGTATTAAGAACGTCGTGGTAGTGGTCGGGGTCGTTTGGATCAATTGCCGGGTTTGTTTGGAAGTGTGTGTAGTCGGTGGCCGCATCGACCACAAATCCGTGTTTGTCTGAGAGACCGAGGAGAGTGACGACCGCGGGATTGGTCTTTCGGCTGTTCCAGGCTGCGTGTTTAGCGTTCAAGTCGCCAGTTAGGACAATCTGGTCACTTCTGCTCCCCAGCAGGAGATTATGTCGGATTCCAGTAAGGGCTTGTTTGGGGACTTATACACCGAGGTAAGGTGAAGCCGGCCCTTGTTTTTGGTGTGGACGCTGATGGATGTTGCCTCAATGTTTGTGAGATTGTCGGGAAGTGGCTGCTCTTGGTGCTCTATGGATGTTTTGATGTAGACAGCGCTGCCGCCGAATCGGCTCGTGTCTTTGTCTGTCCGGTAGAGCAAATAGCTCGGAAGCGGGAGACGGTCCTCCCCGCTTCAGGTGCGTCTCGTTTACTAGAACGACGTCAAGGTCGAGGGATCGAGCAAAGTCCAGTAGTTGGAATTGCTGTCTCATTAGGCTATTATTCATTGGCGGTTTTGCGATTGGCTTGTCGGGAGGCGGGAGATTTTTTGCTTTTTATGGAGGTCTTTTTAATTTTTGGCGTCTGTTGTTGCAGCAATGCTAATGCCGTTTGCATTAATGAGTTTGCTGGGAGGTTGGGGTCTGTTGCCTGCGGGTTAGGCTTTGGTTTAGGAGGGCTGGGTTTAGGGAGATTTGTCGTGTTTTGGGAAGGGGTCGGTCGATATATTTCCCTGCGGGCGGGAGCGATTGCACGGCCTGGGCGTTCGGGCCGTTACGTTTCTGAGGGTAGCTGGGGTATGCCTGGTAGTTGGCGAGGTGTTCGGCTGCGCAGTTTGCACACTTGGCCTTCGAGGTTCGCGGTTTGGTCGCCCGCACATTTGACGCAGCAAATATGTGAGTGACAGTTGTCTTGGTTGTGCCCAAAGCGTTGACACCGATGGCATTGCGATATGTAGGATTTTGGATGAGGGTTTTCTATTTGGACGCCGATGTCCATGACTGTTTCCACATTAAAAATTTCCCGGTCCCGAGACGTTTTTTCAAGTGTGACTTGGAAGAGTGGGAGGGGTATCTTCTGCGAACCCTTTCTGAACTGCACCATGTCGATTACAGGGAAGCCTGGGCGGAGCAGGTTTTCCTGGCCGCAAAGAATAACCTTGATGGGTTTATCGTCCGAGAGTTTATATAAAAAGTGTTTATAACCGCGTTTGGTTATAATTTTTGCGATGCCCTTATAGTCGTCGGCGGTGATGGGAGAGATGGTGAGGCCTTCGGGGGTGTTTCGTACTTTCGAGTACTTTAGGTTGCGTGTCTTGAGTGCGTTTGTGAGCTCAGGCTACATTTTCCGTTGTATGAGCACGATTGGGGGAAAGGACGTCGCGTTTGAGGTAGATTCCGCCGTTGATGGGGTGGTTCCAGCTGTGCGATTAGTGTTGGGAGCCGGTGGCGTTGTAATTTTGGGGGGGGGGGGGTTCGTGGGAGGGTCCAGGTCCAACCTGATTGCTTGATTAGGTGCCCCGTTTAGCCTTTTTGTGGGTGACGGCGGTGAAAGGAGAGGTAGTCGACCATATTGGAGACTGTTTGGTTAATGCCAACGAAGAATTTTCTACTTTCGAAAATATCATTAAAGACGTTAAAACAAATAAAGGTGTTACAGTTTTATTTCGTCGGCGCACACACCTGTAACACGACCTAAAATTTCCGACTAACTTCATAACTTCAAGTTATTAATTAAATCTGAATTTGAAGTTGGGAATTTGAAGATCTGAAGTTTTTAATTTAGAAATTATAATTTCAAGTTATTAATTAAATCTGAAATTGATAAGATTTTGTTTATTAAACTTTTGTAGTTTTAAGTTTATTTAACTTTGCAATGGTAAATATCGTAATAAAAAAACACTGCATACATTTTCTGCCTTATTATCCCAACCTTAATCGACTTTTATGTTTCAACGTACAATAAGTTTTTTACTTTTCCTGTCATTTGTTGCATTTTCCATTATTATAAAAAATTACCGACCAGAGTTCCTGTTTACAGTAATTACCACATCATTACAATCATATCGATTTGTATAAACATTGCTTTTTTCAAATGTCGGGGACTAGATTTCTGAAGAAGATACAATAATAAAATCTCATGCACTTCCAATAGGATGCCATATCTCTTCGAAATGTGGAATAACAAATTATATTTTGCAATCATTGTTCTAATTTGTGTATGCCCAAACTCAGCAAATGATTTTTATTCGAGGGTGCGTATTTTTCGTGTGATTACTAATTATTACTGTTTGAACTTTTTTTTTAAGTTTCATCAAAAGACTATAAGGTCGAATTTCAAAGATGGGAATTGATTGGTTACAATAAATCTCTAATGAATTTCTTGGAAATTAAAACATTTAAATATAATCGAACGTTAGCAGTTTCAAACGCCACGTTTAACTCAAAAGTGAACATGAGCACTGGAATGGAGGTACCCATAGAGAAAAAAATTATTTTGTCATATTATTGAATTAATTATTTTAGTTGGTGGTGCAATTTTATAAGTTTCTAAGTAACGAATATCGAGAACTCCGCGGATCAAGATTTCAAGTAAATGTATGTAAGAGTCTTGCTCAAAACATCGTGGGAGCACAAAATTTGTTTAGATGTGGAAATTTCACCTCATGTCAAGTAATACAAGTAACATTTTTTTTTAAACCAAGTAGACACACAATTTCTTAAGTAAATTTTTTTGTAGGATACCACCTATACAATATGCAACGTTTATCCAGACGAATCTCGATTTCCACCTTTTACACCAAATGGAGAATACAAATTTCAGATGGAATTATTATATAATGAAATAGTTGCTACTACAACAGCTTTGTATATTAAAATATATCGTCCTGTTCCTATACCACCAAAGCACAGAACTGTTTACTGATTTTAATTTCTAGATTCCGATTTAGTGTTACTTTCCGAGATTAAAATTTGATTATTTGTAAAAATTATTTCCATCGAGAAAAGAATATTGTTAATTTTTTAAATAGTGGCCACTGAATTAAAAGTGAATAAACAATGGAATTAATTTTTTGTTGTGGAATAAAATTGTTTTGAAAAAAAATCCGACAATTATTATTACTATTAATTTAGTTTCAGAATTTTTTTTGTTCACGAGCCAGCATTAACATGATTAACATTAATTTTTGGGACCCATTAAACTTAAAAAAAAAAAAGGTAGCAGCGTTTACATTTTGACGTCTAATTTTTCCTACGTTTGTCCAACAATAACATTTCCCCTTCTTAAAAGTTAACATTTAGGGTCTATACTGACATAAATGGTTCAATCAAGAGAAAAATTGAAAGATTAAAATTAATACTTAAAACTATGGTAAATTAACTTTGTAAAACTATTGGCGCTTCTCGTTAGATGCCATCACATTCGGATCGGTTGCAATTCTTTTTATACGACAGCTAATTATTTTCAACCAAACGATAATAAAATTGCTTTCAATTGTTAGAATACCATGCCTAAAAGAAAACTAGTTTAGAATATTGTATTTTAGATTGTAATTATAATCATTTTTAATCGACTTCAAAAAAAGGTGGTTATCAATTCGTCGGAATGTTTTTTTACGTATGTTAAGCGATCATTTTTAACCACGTGAACCGATTTCGATAATTGTTTGTTTTTATTGGAAAAGGGGTACCTCCGGTGTGGTCCCTGGAGAAATTAAATTTCTCGTCTCCGAGTACTTCTAGTTTTATTTCATTATCGCTGCTGGAATCACAGGGAGTGTTCGAAACTTGACCCAAGTTGGCCATAATTTCTAACTCTTCCGGAGAAAAAATTTGAGTCATATCTGAAACAGGTCGCATTAGGAGAACGTAATGGTGTATTATGAGATAATTATGATTACTAACCTTTAGTAGTACTTTTCCACGAGGAAGATCGGCATTTATAAATTATGCACTTTAAAAGGTGTATACACTTCAAAGCTGTTCAATCTGGCCAATTTGAGTAAACCAGGGTGAAGAAAACAGTACTGCAGTACTACAATACAACGATCTTATATTTGATGCCACAATACAACGAATAACTTGAAAATAGTGACCATCGTCCATTTTGTATTTTAAAAATTTCATAACCTTGCTACGGCATACGAGGTAAAAAAATAGCAGGAAAAACCTAGTCCATACACAGCAGATTTTAGTTCAAGTAAGGGCTACTAGAGGGTAGTGCTAAAATTTGTGTCAAATTTTGACGTTTCACAACATTTCAGAGTCATATTCGTTTACATTTATTACGAAGTTTATAAAAATTTCTTATTAGGTAAGTTTTAAAACAATATTACGACTTGAAATATAAATCAACATGCTATGGTTTTCAGATAACCTAAAACTAGCCTCGAAAACACGAAATCTGTTGTCGATACTGAATTTGTATTTTGGAGTGTGGGTACACTTTAAATTTAAGCTAAAATTGGTACACAATCGATTCCAAAATGGATCAAGTCCTGCAAAATCCATGTAATTCGAATAGCTATGTTGATATTAAAGAAGAACAAATGGAAGACGTTGATATCAGATTAGAAGATTTGCATCACTCGATTGACATTAAAGAGGAGTTTTCAGTTTTTGAAGTTAAAAAAGCATATGAAGGTCGAATATGCCCACAATTTGATGATATACAAGGCACTACTAAACTGCCACTTAAAAAACAAGTTCACCGTGACACGAAATTATTGCAGTGTCAAGTTTGCGACTACAAATCTACAAAACAGTCGACTTTAAAAATTCATTTAAGGACTCACACTGGCGAAAAACCCTTTGTGTGTGAAATTTGTGGCAATAAATTTTCAAGATTAGGGGAGATTTAAATCGCCATTCAATGCTTCATTCAGGCGAAAAACCATTTGCATGTGAAATTTGTGATTTTAAATTCTTTTGTAAAGCATATTTAAAAGATCATATTTTAAGAATTCATTCTGGCGAAAAGCCGTTTGCATGCAATATTTGTGACTACAAATCTTGTAAACGATCAGCTTTAGAAGTTCACGTAAGGATTCATACTGGTGAAAAACCTTTTACATGTGAAATTTGCGCCTCTAAATTTTCAAGATTGGGAGATTTAAACCGCCATTTAATGATCCATTCGGGTGAGAAACCCTTTGCATGTGCAGATTGCGACTACAAAACTTTAAAATCAGGAGATTTAAAACGTCATTTAATGATGCACGCAGGCGAAAAGCCCTTTGCATGTGAATTTTGTGACTATAAAGCTTTAAAATCGGGGGATTTGAAACGTCATTTAATGATTCACACGCACGAGAAATCCTTTGCGTGTGATATTTGTGACAGTAAATTTTTGTGTAAAGCATATTTAAAAGACCACTTTTTAAGGATTCATACTTACGAGAAGCCCTTTGCCTGTGAAAATTGTGACTATAAAACTTCCAAGCAATCGGCTTTAAAAGTTCACTTAAGGATCCATACAGGCGAAAAGCCCTATTCCTGTGAAATATGTAACTTTAAGTTTTCAAGATTAGGAGATTTAAAACGGCATGTAATGATTCACTCGGGAGAAAAACCCTTTGCCTGCGAAAATTGTAACTATAAAGCTTCAACGATAAGAAATTTAAAACGTCATTTGGCAGTTCATGCTCTGAGTAAAAAATCATAAAATACGAATATTTGAACCGAAGGACGTCGGTTTCGAAATTATGACAAAAGAATAGTTAAAGTTGGGCAAATTGACGCCGGGTACGAAACTGAAGATTGAAACAAGGTGGAACTCGGATGACCGCAGTTCTTAGACTTCCATACAGCTACCATTCTGGTTTACAATTAAATAATATTTTGTAATAATCTTTTATTTAACTGTATAATTTTTAGTTAGTAGTAACAGAAACTCGGATAATCTGATTGATAATGCAAAACTTTTAGAACAGGAATCTGGTTACTCTTTGTTAATCTGCTAAGTCAACACGATCATAGGACCCATAAGCTTCATTAGCAGATAATTCTATAGTTTTTCATTGGTAACATAAATTTTCTATGTTTAGTGTTTACGTAAGAGTTCACTCGCTCACACCTCTGATTGATTAGCTAATTAACCGAAAAAGCAGTGTGCAATCAAGAAAATAATTTGTAATAACCAGTTGTATAACAAAAATTTATCCTTGGATCACGCTGAGCCGTGATTCAAGTTCAGTGATTGGTTGATTATTAAATTAATGGAATTTAAATCTCAGACTACGATGATTTGAGGGTGAACTTCTGTTATATGTCAGATCATAAGGCTTCTTCGAATACTGCATATGGAAACCTAAAAACTGGGTTATAGGAAAACATAACATGAGGAGGAGAATACTGAAGAAGAAACGTGAAACTGAACGAAGCTAGGTATCAATTCTGGTAGTTTATAATAATTTATTATGCAGTTTGTATTAAATTTATATTTCATAATATTATAATTACCTAGTGCTTAATTTCGTTGTTTTTTGTACAAATTAAAAAATAAACATTGGACTCTGTCCAAATACCTGATATTTTTGTGTATAACAACTTTAACTTAAACTAACAAGGAGAGACCGGCAACTTCCCCTCACTGAATTGATTTATTTTCATTGTGCGTGTAGGTTTTCTATTGGACTTCAACAGGTGCAAGTACAAGGGCACGCTTCTTTGGCAATTTTGAGAAAATTGAATTTGAATAATTATATATTACTGATAAACTGCATATAAATTAACATAAATTTGGTAAGTTGTTAATGGAATTTCGTAAAATTGCAAAAAAATAAAAACATGCGAAGGGTACTCCAGCTTCTGCCAATTTGTTTTTTTTTTTATTTATTTGATTATTAATTCCCCCCAGTATAACATGTCATCGTTCTCAAGAAAACCAAAACGCTATAATAAACTCTACTCATAATCTGTAAACATTGAATGTTTTACCTTTCACTCTTTTGTTCGGGGTGCAGTTTACCACTTTTTTTTCGGCTACCTGCAGTCGTTAGTGCAGTTTACCGTCACCCTGTGGATCACCATCCAGTGCCTCACTGCTGAAACGTAAAACATGCAATGTTTACAGATTATGAGTAGGGTTTATTATAGCGCTTTGGTTTTTTTGAGAACGATGACATATTATATTGGGGGAATTTATAATCCTCTTCCCCCCCCCCCCCCCGATTTTTGGTCACTGCTTTATATTTTTTGTGCTAAAAACTTTCACCATTATCGCTTAATACTGATAACCATAAGTTTGCAAATTTATCTATCTCAGTTTGAATGTACCTGGGGGGTGCTCCACACCCCCCAGACCCCCCGGTCGCTAAAAGTTTGGTTTATAACTTGGGCTAATTGGGATATTAGTACTTGAGTGTGACTTGTTAAAGTTAGGATTAATTAGTTCATCTAGAGATTTTTTCTAGATCGGTTATGCTGATGTCTTCAATTTATTACTAATAAAAAATAAACTGCACAAACCGGGGGGTCTGGGGGGTGTGGAACACCCTCTAGTGCCTCACTGCTGAAAGGTAAAACATTTAAAGTTTACAGATTATGAGTAGAGTTTATTACAGTGTTTTTGTTTTTTTGAGAAGGATGGCATATTATACTGGGGGAATTTATAATCCTCTCCCCCCCGGCCCCGATTCTTGGTTACTGCTTTATATTTTTTGTGCTAAACACTTTCCCCATTATCGCTTAATACTAATAACCGTAAGTTTGCAAATTTATCTATCTCAGTTTGAGTGTACCTGGGGGGTGCTCCACACCCCCCAGACCCCCCGGTTTCGACAACTTTGATTTATAATTTATGGTAATTGAAATATTAGTTACTTGAGTGTGACTTGTTAAAGTTAGGATTAATTAGTACTTTTAGAGATTTCTTCTAGATCGGTTATGCTGATATCTTCAATTTATTATTAATAAAAAATAAACTGCACAAACCGGAGGGTCTGGGGGGTGTGGAACACCCTCCAGTGCCTTACTGCTGAAAGGTAAAACATTCACAACATTCCAATAGAATGTTGTCACGCACAATAAAATAAATCAATTCAGTGAGGGGAAGTTGCCGGTCTCCCCTTGTAAAATGTTTGAAGAGTTAAATATTGGATAGCTTCGATTGATTTTTTAAAAACTTTCAAAAATTTAGCTGTTTTACTAGATAATAATTATTATCTTTGTAACGATAAATTGTTAAATTTGTCGTCTTGAATATGATTTAACACCATCAAACCCCTCTCTAGGTCACGAGGGTACCGGGAGAGGGCGAAGCGCTGCGCGCGAATCCAGGTCAAAAACTCGCGAGTGGTCAACGAACTCTCGATGCGAGCGCTGCGTATTTCAAAATTTTATTTTGAAGATCTTTTTAATTTCACTATATTAAGTGGAAGTTTTGCAGTAATAGTAGTGAGTGAATATCTGGTGACCAATCTAAGCGCTATATGCGGATTTCATCGTCTATTACGCATTTTTCGAGAAATCAGCTGTTCGTGTACGTGCATTTTTCAACGCCGGCCGCTGCGCACATTTTTCTTCGAGCGGCAGATAAGCTGGAAAGTGACCATCTGTCACGGTGCAAGCGAATATTTTGCACGTTATTTTTCGAATTACGCAGTATTTATCAGCATTTTTTTAACAGCCTGCGAATGTGTAGTAATCTTATTTTTACAATTAACGACCACCTTCATCAATTTTACCTTAGTGCGATAAGGTCGACCATAATTTGCTTCTCAGCTGTTTCGACCGCCCCATTAGTGTTAGTGCATTTTCCGTTCACCTTTACCTGTGCGTCCCGACGCCGATCCGACGCCGAGAAAACACTCCAAGGCCAGCCCTCGACGGTTTTTCATCATCAGTGCAATTACCAGTGCAATTGGTGTGCGTTGTTAGTTCAACAATCAACTCCGGAGTGCGCCTTATTTAAAAAACTATTGTCGACATCCACCTTCTGTACAAAACAAACCGATCGGTGAGTTTTTAACTTTGAATTTAATTAAGGTATATTCCGTTTGGAGTCAATTTTTCATTGAAGTGATTGTTGTTAATCACTTAGTAGCGACCCATTGTCGCTGGAGTTGTGTAGAAAT
Organism: Lycocerus yunnanus; assembly: GCA_036346125.1. Classification (NCBI taxonomy): domain Eukaryota; kingdom Metazoa; phylum Arthropoda; class Insecta; order Coleoptera; family Cantharidae; genus Lycocerus; species Lycocerus yunnanus. Next base: position 80,415 of record JARFIX010000286.1, read on the forward strand.
TCTGTTGGGGTTGTTGACCCATTTGCGTCGCAGTTGTACTGCCTACCATAAAGCAACTCTTATCTTCAACTTTGATAATAAATTGTTTTTACTTCACTTTTTGAGTTTCATTGTTTGCAATTTAACAGAAGTAACCAAAAGGCAAAGAGAGAGCGGATCCAACCCTCGCTCACCGTCAAAAAACTACAGCTGGCCGAAACCGACTATCAACGGCGACACAAAAATAAATTTGTGTCAGGGAAAATTCGGGTTGATTTCACAATTAACCCCGGGTTCCCCTGCATCTTTAGAGTAAATATTGTGGGAAATGCAGAATTGCAGCTCACATCAGTTATTTAATTCAAATGGAGATATATCTACATAATTTCGGTTAGTTTTTATGTAAATAATTTTTTGAACAGTGGCGGCAAACTAATTTTTTAATAATAAATTGTAATAAGCAAAACGCACGGGACTAGAAGACTTTGTTTGCGGTTCTGTTGTCGGTCCTTCCAGGTAGCGTTTATATTCGACATTTGCAGATCTTGCAGCGTTAGTTGCCCTCCCAGCCTCCGTGCAGTGAACTTCTACCGTTACGAATTTTGTCGTAGGTCCTGGCAGTGTCTTCGCGGCGGTTCTGATTTTGTTATTCCATAATATGGGCGACTTTTAAATTGCTAAAAAAGGTATACATTTTTTGCAAGCTAGCAACTTGAATTATTGAAGCAATTTAAATCTTTTACGTTTAGGGCCTCCCCTCAGGGCTAGAGCTACAAATGTGGAATTTTCGTTACAGAATATGTTGTGTTTTAATTGTTTTACTTTTGATGATACTACATTTTATAATATTTAAAAAACATTAATTTGTAAAAATTAAATTATTACTAAGGTATGCAACACACTATGCATCGGTGTGCTCTATATCACAATGTGACAGCCTTTGAAAATAAAAAATTTTGAAATATGACATACTAGCTGGATACCCGGCTTCGCCCGGGGTCTCATTAAAAAGGTGGAACTCTGCCTTTGTCTGAATGATTGAATAGCTGGATACCCGGCTTCGCCCGGGGTCTCCCTATAATTAAAATACTTTGCCTTTGTGTGAAGTATTTAGATTTTCCGAGTATCCTGCTTCGCTTAAGGTTTTCTTCTCGACGGGAAATCTTGCTTCCCGTTGCTAGAGCGTTTCAGAATGATTTTTAGTGTTCCCGTTGTCGAGTGTTTCAGAACGGTTTATATTGTACTCTACAATTTTCTCTACAGCTTTTCTTCTCCAGTATTTCAAATCACTTATAATAGTGTAGGTACTGAATGTGAATATACTAACGTAAAATTACCATATATCAATTACAGGTATTGGCGATGGGAATCTCGTTAATCCATTCATGCTCGTCCGCAATTTTTCACTTTTTTTTTAAATTAAGCTTTTCGGTCCCGGTTTTAGCGGAAAACCTCTTTAGGGTCCTAGAGGTAACTGTGCAAAATTGCAGTGAGGACAAACTGCTGTCAATCCTCCAATACCAATTATATGGTAATGCTTCATTCTTCAACAAAGACCATTTCGCAACTCGTGCTGTTGCTTGCCGTAACCTATTAGCTTCACGTCGAATCAAGGCAGTATTTTCGTTTCCTTCAGTTATAACGATATATTCACGACGGGCCTTTTCTCGCTCCGCCTTCCGTCTTTTTACTGCTTCTCTCTGGACCGCTACTTCCTCATCAGATTTTTCTTGCTTAAGAGCCGTATTTGAAGACTTTCCAAGTTTAATTCTTTTAGGCGAAGGTGTTTCTGAAATATCTGTTATAGATAACTTTCTTTTATGACACTCGTTAATATTTTCCGTTCCATTAATATCGTCATCAACAACAATATATTCAATTTCGGACATCTTTTCTTTTTTAGTTTATAGATATGATGATATATATAATTATTTATATATATAATAAATTGTAGTTGGTACATAGGGGATTATCGGTTTAACGAAATCCATAACGTGATAATACAGCCTCTTGTTGAGAAAGCTTAAACAACCTCATTTTTTAAAGAAATTAATGCTTATAAAATTTTTCTTCTTTGATAAAATCCTCTTAATACCTTTGAATAGCAAGCTTGTGTTTGAAGTTGGAAGAATATCTCGATTCGACTATTTCATTGGTCGAAAAATTTTTCTTTTGGGTTGGTATAATAAATGAACGAACCAATCAGAAGCGCAAAGGACACGAACACACACGAACACACACACACTGAGAAATATATATATAGATTATTTTTTAAATTTACCCATTTTTTTTTATTAAATCCTACAGTATAAATCGAAAATGAAGGAAATTTATTTTATTTTCAATAAGTAAATTAAACAATGCACATAGCACGTGATGAAATTATCAGAAGATGTACATATCACTAGTGTGTTCATACGCATCACAGCATATATACTGGGTGGTCAACTAAGAATTTCGGACAAACGGACGCACCCTCAGTCTGGGCGAACCCCACAAACGGAGATCGTCATTAAAATCACTCAGACTCCCCACGCGAAACCTCACGATGTTCGGCACCGCGATTCCCTGGAACGACACCTCCAAATACTTGGGGATCACCCTCGACAAGGGACTACGGTGGGGCCCCCACATCAAAGACACCGCGGCTAAAGCAAGGGGCGCAATGGCGACACTGCACCCACTGCTCAATGCCAATAGCAAACTCTCCATCCCGAACCGACTCATCCTATACAAAACCATCATCCGACCCATCCTAACTTACGCAGCCCCCGTCTGGGGCTACGCAGCCAAATCCCACCTAACCCACATTACCTCCACCAGCAACATCGCCCTACGACGCGCCATGAAGGCCCCATGGTTCGTCACAAACAAGAGGCTGCAGGCGGACTCCGGCGTGGAGCCCATCGCAGAGTTTATCCGTCACCTGACGGAAAAATTTTACGAAGCTTCTGGACACTCCGAAAACCCATTAATCCAAGAGCTGGGTAACTACCAACTCGAAGATTTTTTGCGGTATAAGAGACCCAGAAGCATCTTGCAGCAAACCACATAGTTCTTCAAACTACGCAGCGACAGTAACAACCCCATCTCCGCAAGCCCTCACCTTCAAAGGGCGAGATGGGACTTCAAATTCAGCCAAGACTTTCGAAGCTATTTTTCTTCCGAAGGATTCTGCAGGAGGGCCGCGACGCTCGCGATCCCCCTGCAAAATCAGAAAACCCGCAACCCACACACAGAGGTATCCACCTCGGCGCGACCCGCAGCAACGCGAAACTCTTCTTTATATTTCAGAGTCAAGATACCAGGCAAATACGCCAGCCAGATGAAGGAGGTGTGGGCGATGCCCGGTACTCCACAGTGCCATGAAGACAAGGACAAGGAAGGAATTTCGATTTACAAGCGCTCTAAAATTGTTTTGAATAGGAATAGAGAAGTGGAGTTGGTCTTAAACGAAGGAGGGGCTCATGGAAATTCAGTCGCCATGGTTCGCTGGACGGGTGAGGAGCGTTCGTTCTGTGTGCGCGCTTATTACCAAAATCAAAATTCTTGCATTATTGTGCGTCGTCGTTTTCGTGCACATTATGCTTTGCACAATCTTAACCAATGTCCGAGTGCTCAACTCATTCGGAAATGGGTCAGAACATTCGAAGAAACTGGTTCGACATTGCCCCAGCGAGTGATAAACCGTCGACGGTCTGTGAGAAACGATGCAAACGTAGAGCGAGTGAGAGCATCTGTTCGCAACCAACCGGGCCTCTCGACACGCCGGCGCGCGGCCGCTCTAAATGTGAAGAGATCGTCATTGATAAACATTCTTCATAAAGATTTACACATGCACCCCTACAAGATCCAATTAGTGCAGGAATTAAAGCCAGGGGACCATCAACAACGCCTTGATTACGCCAATGAAATGGTGAACCGATTTCAAGCGTACGACAACATTTTTTTCTCTGATGAAGCCCATTTTCATCTGAACGGCTATGTAAACAAACAGAATTGCCGGTATTGGTCTTCAGAAAACCCCAAACAGAAACATGAAACTCAATTGCATAGTCTGAAGGTCACAGTTTGGTGTGCAATACACGCACAAGGCATTATTGGCCCGTACTTTTTCGAAGACGGACGCGGCCGAGCAGTAACAGTGGATTCTGATCGTTATGTGGACATGTTGAACAATTTTTTTGAACCAGCCCTTCAAGACTTTGATGGATACAATCGGGACACTTGGTTTCAGCAAGACGGGGCCACTTGTCACACTTCAAATCGGTCTTTACCTGTTATTCAGGCGCTTTTTCCTGAAAAATTGATTTCTCGGCGTGGAGACCTTCCATGGCCCCCCAGAAGCCCGGACTTGACACCTTGCGACTTTTACTTATGGGGATACCTCAAAAGTGTAGTCTACCGCAACAATCCCCGCACTCTAATTGCGTTGAAGGAAAATATCCGCCAGGAAATTCAAGCCATCGGTCCAGAAACTTTGCGACGTGTTTTCTAAATTTCGGGGTTCGACTCGAAGAGTGCCAGCAGAAAAACGGTGGACATTTGGAGAGCGTAATTTTTAAGAAATGAATTTCAAAGAGCTGAACATTATTTGTAAAAAAAAATTAAAATTGACTTGAAAGTTTTGTTTTATTTCTCTTTAAATCGGAATTCCTTAGTTGACCACCCTGTACTAAAATAAACATATATTTGACATGGTAATCCGCAGTTTCTCGGAAAATGTGTGCGGAACACCATACGCAAATACAAACTCCCACATCAAACACTACCAAACTTTCAAACCCAAACCCAACCTCCGCACCCCGACAACGACACCTGACACGAACCAGAAATTGCTGCGACGCCTCTGGAAGGAGTACACCTGCACATTGAGCTAATTTTTATTATTAATTTATTGATTGTTAAGTTTTGCTTTGTTTTTGATTGTTTTGTTTTCATATTTTATTTTCATTGTTGCTGTTAGTTTTCCTTCTACCTGTATATATTTTCTTGCCTTCTTATTGTAAATAGTTCAACAGAAATTCCTACAAGTTGGTTTTTATAACACTTTTCCAACAAAAAACAACGCCAAATTTGTACAACGACAACACAAAAACTTTTTTGTAAATTTTATTAATTATTGTAAAACCAATCCGGTTCCCCAAATGAAATTTGGAGATATGTGTAATCACGAGGGGCTCCTATTTTGTAAGCAAATTGTAGATTGGTCCAACAAATATTGTAATGATTAATTAATAAAGAATATCTAAATCGTAAATCGTTGTGCGGAACTAAACCCGCGCACATGACAAATAATGATATAAAGTAAAAGAATATCGTCACATTAAACAGTAGGTACTCATATCTACCGTAGAAACGACTTTGATCACTTTTTTTTCGTGCAAAGTCCGAAAACATTAATAAGTGAATTGTTCGCTACACAGGAAGTCTGATTGACTGACTTCATTGCACTTATGATCCCTCAATCCATATTGATCATCATTCAACATGAGGTAAGGTGATTTTGGAATGATAATTTTGTAAAAGGATTTTTGTAACACAAGTAAGGAGTAAAGTTTATAATAATTATATGAAATTAATTCCACTAACGGAATTTCCAAAATGAATATTATTTGTTCTTTGCGTATCCCTTAATATTGATTAGTGAATAATAATTGTTTAGGAGGTCTTCTTGATGGCAAATTTAAATTTTTTAAATGTGAATTTATATTTTGCTATTCTATTTTTAAGTCATGGTAACTAATTATCGATGGGTGTAACAAATTTAATTTTGCAAAAGTAATAGCATTTTCAACATTATCTAAAATTTCAATTAATATTTCTACCGCGGCAATTGTTTGATTAAAAATAGTGTTCAATAAAACAAAACTATCTATTTCAATAAAATACATAGTGGTCACGTTTTGCATTATATTATGTTAGCGATTTCATTTGTTCTATTTTCTAGGAATATATGATTGTGTTGTAATTTACTCATCGATTCGTTAAACGCACGTCAAGCTTTATCGGTGGTGTTAAGCTGCTGTTCTACCACCGCTTTTATTTGTTCTTCATTTTCTTTAATTTGTGAGATAGCTGAATTATATTTATCGGCGTCTGATTGATCCAATTTTGTAGTGATAGCCTTCTAAATAGAGCTTCTTCTAAATAGAATTTATTTTGTTTCAACGCATCTTACTCGAAAATCCTAATGTGGGATAAAAAAAATTTTCCTACAAAAGTTGTTTATTTTTTTATGCAAAATATGAATCTGCTAAAACAAAATTAAGGTGCCATTTAAAAAACCAAAGTTTACCTTCAAATGACCTTGAAAAGGTCAATAAATTAAGAAAACAATTATGCCATATTCTGTCCCCTTCGCTATCATACAACTTTTGTTTGAAATATTTATTCACCTGACTTTTGGTTTTTGAGATATTAATTGCTGGAAGTTTTAAAATGAACACCCGGTATATAATTGTTCATTGTATTCATCACATTACCAGCAATAAGTTTTGTTTTTTCTTTTGTAATTGTGCTGGGGGCCAAAAACGTACAATAAAAAATAGGATGTGTTGACAACATTAAACGAGGATCCTGATGGTCGAAGTAGAACTACATCGGAATGGCAAAGGGTAAATAATTTCTTTCCAAGTATTACATTTTAATTCATTGCAGACAACATGAAAAATAAAGGCTAAAGTCAGCATTATAAAGAGATACTCTAGAGGCACAGGAGGTGGTCCACCAATTGAACAACTCGCCAATTATGAAGCTCGGGTGGTACATTTGATTGGCGAGGAGGCGATTTCACGTTTATCCACAGCAGAAGGCAAGAAATCCCATCTACTTCGAATGAGAACTTCAGTGATTATGAAGAAATGGATTCGTCTGTGCTATGTAAGAAATAAAAATTTAAATCTACATAATATAGCTCATTTTTCCTTAGCCAGCAATTAGACCCAGTATTAGCAGAGAATCCAGTAATACGTCAAACGAAGGTACAATAAGGGAATGATCATAATATAAAATAAATAATTTCCATTTTATCAAGAGGCCACATTACCCCAGAGGAGAAGGACGAGTAGCAGACAAGAGAAATTTAAATGCAAACCAATGCTATGTTGGAGGTAATTGCAACCTTCAAGATTCTAGCCAATTCAGTGGAAAAGATTGCAAAAAGATTAATTTTTTATATATTAAAACAATTATGTACATATTCATTTGCCAATGGCGTTAGCAGTCATGGTTGAAATGGATAACTACTATCGCCTAGAATATCCTCGCGGTTTTTTATTTATTATAAATATTTTGCGTACTCACTATTGACCAGCTGGATAGCACGAAACATACACAGGTCGACTACGAAACAGTAAGTTTGCGGTTCGAACCCTGCTCGTGTTAGATACACTGTTGTGATCAAAAAGTCTAATATCAATCTGTGGACTATGGGGAAGGCAACAGGAAAGCACCCCATGAATTATACTCCCTGGTAAATACATCTTGGCTTCGGCCAAGTTTAATCGGCAACGTCCGGGGGACCGGATGTGGCACATGAGGAGAAAGACTTACTATTATCAATTTATCTTGTATAAAAAAATTTTAACTACCAAATAATCTAAAAAAATGTTCACACACATGTAAAACACGCTTTGTTTTTATGATACACCTCTGAGCATGATACAATAATAACAAGATAATATGATATTATGCAGAATATGCACTAACCACGTGACGTATATGCGCAACAATTACCAAAATAAAATTTGCATCTCTTATATTATTGGTTCAAAACAAGTTACTGTCGCAAAGTTACAGAAAACATAACTATTGAAAATCATAGATTAAATAACGACAGCTGATAATTTACGGTGTTGCAAACTAAAACAATATTAGTTTTAAAACTACAAATTTCACATCAAAAATTTTTACCATGGACCTCTTAAATAAATTTATTTAATTTTTTTAAATTTATTATTATTAATTTTTTAATTTAATTAAAAAATAAACATAAACCTAATCTGTGAAGCGAAGAAAAAGAAGATTATTATTAATTTTATTTATTTATTTAATATTTAATTAATTTATTTAAAAGGTCCGTGGGTTTCACGCTTGTATTAGTTCTTAAATAAACTTTTAAGTGTGCTTTCTGTACAGTTCTGTGTTAAAGTGACAAATTTAACAAATAAAAAACTTGCCACCGGCATAAACTTGCAAATTTCGTTTTCCGGGCACATTTATAGCAACAAATTTCACATGTAAACGGTTTCTCGCTGTTATTCCGTGCACATGCAGCACGAAACGGCTTCTCATCAGTATGTTTAGTATTTTTAGTCACAAATATGAATGACAATCGGTTTCTCATTGGTATGAGTTCTCAAATGGAGTTTTAACTTGTCTTTCCGTGAACATTTATAATCACAAATTTTACATAGAAAGGGCTTCTCGCCGGTACGAGTCTTTAAATGTACCTTGACCGCTGCATTCTGTGCATAACTATTGCTACAAATTTTAGAAGTGAATTGTTTTCTGGATTTCTTGGCTTGGTGTTCTTGATTCGGTTGACAATCTATCACGACAATCTCTTCTTCATCGTCATCGGAATTGTGCAAAGCATACAAATTGAATTCCCTTTTGGCTTCTGTCCTACTTTGAAACTCAATGCTTGAATGGCGTGCTGTTTGCTGTAACAAACCATTCATTAGTGTTTTGATTATAAAAGGTGTTCTTAAACAGTAAGTAGTAACTCTCAAGTAAATATAAGAAGCTATATCATAAAGACGATGTTTTGAAATTAACGTGTATTTGCAATGTCTACCTGTAATGAAATAATGAGGGGGGGGCAAACCAGGTTTTTCGTAATCTCGTTAATGCATTCATGCGCGTCAGTGGTGAAAAGTTAACTGACAAATTCCAAAAATCAAAACACTGAAAGAAATTCAAAACTTAATTTTAAACTCAAATTTATTGGGTGGGAAATATCTAGAGATCACAGTTTGTGCACTCTATTAGAAATAATTAAATCCAAGCCGAAAACTTCCAAGTGCTAATACACCGCAGTGCTGCATGGTTTAATTCAGAATTAGGGTAGGAATGGAGACAAAGCTGAAGCAACATAAATGAATAATGAAGAACAGGTAAGTCTAGGAAAGCTTTGTAGATCCCCGATTATAATACTTTATATTAAATTAGCTAATTTGTGTTTATCGTAATCTAATCTTGCATATCTTTTTAGTAATGTGCTGTTCTCCATGAAAAACAAGTTATACATTTGATGAACAATTTCAACAAAAATTGGAAAACTTACGAGTACATTATTCCTCTTACAAGAAGTTAGGTATTTCAAGACACAAAAAAGTTGATTAGAATTAAATTTATTATTTGCATTGAATAGAAGTTGTAATGTAAATAAACATTTGTGTTCATATCAATTATGATTCTACTCAAAGCTAATAATAATAAATTATGAAACTTATCCTATTTTCAAAAAAACCAAAATTATTTATACTTAAAACACCCATCATAAACATTTACCGCCATCTATATCATCGATTTAATAAGCAATTATGCTATACTTCATAGTGGAAATACCAGGCGGCGTATCACAGTACATTTTCTATGGAAGTTTCCACTACTGTGCTTGAAATCTCATGAAAAACTATTTAGAAAAATTATAAAATATACTTCACTTGAATACCATTAACCTTACTGTAAATAAAAAATTAGTCAAATTTTCTACATTGTTATAAATGTAGAGCACAATCGTAAGGTAACCAAACCAAGTACATACCTATACAAGAGTCTTTCCGACGGTGTCTCTCGCACAAGGTGTTGGCATCTTTGAGGTATTAAACTCTCTTGGGGGGGGAACATGCAGATAATTTTGTGTTTTGTATCTGAACCCGAAATATTGATAATTTGTTATCACTACGACATAGCTTAAACTTTAACGTAGGCTGTCAACATGATAATCACAACTCGCAAACACTACTCGATACGATAAAACCCTTATTTGCTTACTTTTAAATTACATAATAAATTATTTGACAATTACAAAGGTTCACCTAAGTTCTTAGTTATCTTTCGGTAAAGATTCACATTTCCAAACTTTACGTGAATTTGTAAACATAATATTTTTGAGTTTTTGTATTAACTTGAACAAATTTGGTTTATAGTTTACCTCATTTATATTCTGTTCATATTCTAAAATCAGATCAACGTCTTCAATTTCAATTGAATGATGCAAATCTTCTAACGCAACTTCCACATCTTCCACCTCGTCTGCTGAAGTGTCATCGTATTCGTTATAATATACATCATCGGGAGGTCGTAGACAATTGATGCTATCCTCAAATTTAACAAATTCCTCCAAAGGTATTACCCTGTCCATTCCGGAAGTGAAAGTTGTACAACTTTGATTTGACTGTAAAATAATTTTTCAGCACAATTTTCGAGGTTAGGTTGAAAAATGTATACTACCGTAAAAACTTCTTCCTACCTGCAAGTTACAAACTGAACACAATTATAAAGAATACAAAAATATTGTATGGCATTAATTACGAGTATGTAATTTACAACTGCTTTTATGAAGAAACCTACAATACCTACCGAACTGAACTCGAGCTGATTTGTTTACACAGAGTGTTGCAAAATGTATTTAACCAAATTGGATTAATTTATATGTTTTTCAGTAATTGCACGAGATTATAGTAAAAATAAAAATTACAATAATGAGAATGAATTTTTGTTGTATTTTACTGTTCACTAAAATATTCATTAGTTTGAATCGATGTCGCTTTCACCGACAGTGTCGTAACTGGTTTTTCGTGTGCATAATATTATGATAATTTTTGCTTTGAAAAAATAAGTTTACAAAATAAAATTTAATACGGCGACACAAAAAATAAACCTAACTAACTGTTTCGTTGTTAACGAGCCACGGAACAATGGTTAAAAATTGAATTCTGACTTATACCATAAAACAATTCGTCGTTATTTTTTTTCGTTTGGAAGTAATAACTCAAAGTCAAGTTAATAAAAAATCTAATTAATTAAAAAAAACGGCGCGCACGGTTTTACTTTAGGAAAACCCAAATATGCCTGCTTCAACCGAACTGCTTCGGGTGACGGGCCGACCAAACTCAACTGCCAGGATGGATTTGACCGATTGTAGCCTGTTCTCCTACATTTATTCCCTCATGTTCAATAGGGGTTGCCCTTATGTTCAAAAGGTTACATAAGACCTTTTCTTCAAATCCATCGAATTCGTTATATACATGATCGTAGGCTCTTAGACAATTGATGGCGTCTTCAAATTTATGCAACTCTTCTAAACGTATTACCCTGTCCATACCGGAAGCGAAAGTTTGCTTTCAACTTTGATGTGAACGTAAAATGATTTTTTTGCACAATTTTTGAGGTTAGGTTGAGAAATATACCTTCAAACTAACAAACTGAATAGAATATAAAGAATCCAAATATTGTACACCATTAATTACGATTAATGAAGAAGAAAGATTAAAAATTATATTGGAACGCTGAAATCGCTATTGAAAACCATTTAATTTAACCAAATTAAGCTAATTTTAATGTTTTTTTCATGAGATTATCGTAAAAGTAAAATTTATTTTCCGAATTCCAAAAATGACGGAATAATTTTTTTTATTATTATCTTCAAATTTAAGATTTTAAACTAAATTCAATAAAGTAAATTTATTAAAACCCAGTTGTTAGTTAGAGAAAGTGGTGGCAGCATACTCACGATATTCAACCCCTCTCTTTGTTAGAATGGTATCAGCGGCGGGATTTAGTTAAAAGTTAAACTCCCCTATTACAATAGTGAAAATAAGTTTTTCGTAATAGAACCATCCCGTACTACAATAGCTTAGCGGTGGAATAATTTCTTTGCGCCCCCCCCCTTTTTGAACTTTGAACAAATTGGGAAAATTCGAAAATCCAGGGTTATTACGTTTTACCGTCGTTAACTGATGAATCGGTGGTGTTAGCCAAAGAGATTTATTGAAAAGAAAATATAGTTGAGGTGATAGGCCAATGAAAATCTAACAAGTAGACACTTTTTCACAACACACTACCAACGTAAACATTCAAAAAATCAGAGTCGCGTTCAGCAACATCGTCGAACGAAAAACTAGCAAACAAAAATTATAATTTCTACAACTTACTGGATGACCTAAGGTTTCGTTCTTATCCACAAAGTGGAATTGAACTCCTCAGACCCAGATCGATAAAGAAAATTTAAAATCTACTTACCACCTTTTGCAACCAACTCCAAAGCTCGAATAACCTTAACCTTAAAAATGTCACGTGGTAAATATGTGTGCGAAAAAGTTTAAAAATGTCACATTGTGACATTTGACATTGACATTGTCTTAACGACATTTTAAGCTTAACGCTCAAACGCCAAACGCTACAATACGTTTTGACATTAAAACAAATGCTATAAAACACATTGAGATTTTTAGCAATTTTGTAAATTTATTTTTTTTGCCTGCACCTAGTTCATTACATTTGTAAAAATGGTTGCCTTTCCAAAAAAATTTGTTTGGACAAAGTTGTAGCCCATTAAATTTCCTATCCGGTTTGGGCCATTAGTTTTTTCTAAGACGTTTCGTTTAAGAGATACGAAGTTTGCAAGAAAAGTAAAAAAAAATAAAACCTGAATTTTGTTTAACATTTTTTTCCTAATTTAATTTATAACTTAAAATCCGTTGATTCTAGACGAAAAGAAGCTAATTTGTAGATAAGCGAGAGATCTTTAAGAAAAGTACTAATCCATTAATAATACAATCGCTGAGCATACTTCTGTATGTTATCTACTTACCAGAGATTCACCCATTTGAATATTGTAGGTAATTAATTATTCAGTGATTGAAAAAAATTCGGGTGATAGTCTGTGCGAGCGGCCATTTTAGAAAATTGACGCCATCTTTAATTCTTATTGAAAATATACTGTAGAAGTATGTGAGGTGTCATTTTACATGTTTTTTAGGGTTCTAAACACGTTTCCGATATTATAAATTTTTATAAGCTAGCAGCTTCTTTGCCACCATGAATTATTGAGATAATTTAAATTTTTTACGTTTAGGGCTTCCAAAGTGTTTGAACCTCCCCTCGGTGCTGGGGTTACGAATGTGAAATTTTCGTTATCAAATATGTTGTGTTTTAATTGTTCTACTTTTGATGATACTATTTTTTATAATTAAAAAACATTAATTTGTAAAAATTAAATTATTACATAAGTATGCAACACACTATGCACCGGTGTGCTCTACATTACAATGTGTCACAGCATATGAAAATGGAAAATCTTGAAATATTTTTTTTATTTAATCCTTCTACAGTATAAATCAAAAATTAAGGAAATTTATTTTATTTTCAATAAGTAAATTAAAAATGTATGTAGCACGAGATAAAATTATCAACAGGTGTACATATCACTAGTGTGTCCATTCAAACCATAGCAGATATACAAAAAATAAGCATATATTTAACATGGTGATCCGCAGTTTCTCGGAAAAAGTGTGCGGAGCTAGACCCGCTCACATTTGAGAAATCGTTCAAGGCTTGTGAAAAGAGTATTCATACTCACAAATCTACCGTAGAAACGACTTTGATCACCTTTTTTTTCCATGACAAGTCCGAAAACATTAATTAAAAATTTTTTTTTTCAAAATATAATAAGATTAAAAATTCAGTTCCCATCGCTTTTCCATGGTTACGTTATCGATTATAATCGGTAATTACCTATCAAATGAAGTAGTTAACTTGATTACGTGATATTTTAAGGTTAGATTATTTACATTAACGACAAACGTTATTTCAAAAGTGTTTGTTGGATATGTTGCTTTTATTTGATTTATGTCACGGTTTTGTTTTTAATTTCTTTTGCTTTTGTTGATGTTATTGGTCTTCCTTTTATTTATTCCTATTTGTTGCTGGCAACTTAACTTTTGTTGCGTGTTAATATATTTAATTCTAACAAATATTCTTTACCTAACAAATTCTTTAATCAGTAAAAGCCTAAGGCTTCGCTACCATACGCAATTATACGGGTGTTCATTTTAAAACTTCCAGCAATTAATATCTCAAAAACCAAAAGTCAGATGAAAAAATGTTTCGAACAAAAGTTGTATAATAGCGAGGGGGACAGAATATGGCATAATTGTTTTCTTAATGTATTGACCTTTTCAAGGTCATTTAAAGGTCAACTTTGGTTTTTTAAATGGCACCTTAATTTTTTTAGCAGATTCATATTTTGCATAAAAAAATAAACAACTTTTGTGAAAAATTTTTTATCCCACATTAGGATTTTCGAGTAAGATGCGTTGAAACAAAATAAAAACATTATTATCAACTAACCATTGTTAATCAAAATTTAATATTTACATGTTTTAGAAGGCTATTTATTAGTATTAAACAGTAGAAAAATGTTTGTAAGCGAGTGTTTTCATAACAAGTTTTCAAAATGTTCCCCATTTACAGCTAAACAATGATACAGCCTTTGTTGAAACTCGTTTCTAACATTTTCAAAAGTTTCTTTCGTAATATTTTTGCAAGCCACTGTGATTCGAAATTTTAACTCTTCAATATTAGCTGGTATTGTATCATAAATTACAGATTTTAAATGTCCCCATAAAAAGAAATCAAGAGGAGTTAAGTCAGGGGACCTAGCTGGCCATTCTATCGGTCCTCGTCTGCCGATCCACTGCCCTGGAAATTTATCATCTAACCAGTTTCGAACAGGAATAGTATAGTGAGGAGGTGCGCCATCTTGTTGAAAATGCAAAACAGTTTCATCGAGCTCCAGGTGTCCTTCTTCGTCACTTTGACTTTCTAACGCATCAACTATTAAAGGATAGATTGTATCTTCAAGCATTTCTAGATATTTTTGACCTGTTAAATTTCCATCAATAAATAATGGTCCAATAATTGTATCACCAAGTATACCAGCCCACACGTTTACCTTCTGCGGCCACTGTGTATGTCCATCAGTAAACACATGAGGATTTTCATCACACCAATATCGACAGTTGTGTTTATTGACAAATCCATTTAAAAGAAAAGGTTGACTCATCAGAAAAACAAGTCGATTTCAATAAATGTGGATGTGTAGTTAATAATTGAAGCATTTCTTCACTAAACTCCACTCGTCTGTCTGGATCATCCTCGGTCAAATTTTAGCGCCTTATGAACAGTGCCCACTGATAGGGCCACTAATAGCAGAAACTTCACGCACCGAACTATTAGGATTTGAAGCATAATGGCCTATAACTTCAATTTGAGCTAAGTCATCCAATATTCTAGTAGAATTCTTGCGTGTTTTATTTTGACGGATCCTGTTTCCCGAAATTTTGAAACAAGGTCTATAACATACCTATGAGAGACATTTCTACCAGGTTGTCTCGCGTTATAAGATTCTGCAGTTCTTGCAGCATTTTCATTTTGAGCTCCGTGTACAAGAAAATTAATTCGATTCTTTCTTCTACAGTATAAACCATTTTAATGATCTAATTGCGACCTTTTATCAGATCTAAAGCGAACGGGAAAAATAAAACTCACTGAAAATCACAAAACTAACAATAGTTGAAGAAACTAATGTCAATTTATTTGTTTTGACAGTGTTTTGTTTTCATTGTCCTAAAATTATTCAAGTTGAATAATAACAAAAGCAATAACAGCCTTCTAACTAAAAAAAAATAAATTTCGATATAATCAGCTGCAGTTTATTAAAATGTTTTTATTTTGTTTCAACGCATCTTGCTCGAAAATCTTAATGTGGGATAAAAAAAATTTTCCAACAAAAGTTGTTTATTTTTTCATGCAAAATATGAATCTGCTAAAAAAAATTAAGGTGTCATTTAAAAAAACCAAAGTTGACCTTCAAATGACCTTGAAAAAGTCAATAAATTAAGAAAACAATTATGCCATATTCTGTCCCCCTCGCTTTCATACAACTTTCGTTCGAAACATTTTTTCATCTGACTTTTGGTTTTTGAGATATTAATTGCTGGAAGTTTTAAAATGAACACCCGGTATTATAAATATAAAATACTGTAAAATTTAACTTTTAATTTTTGATGGGCGGGGCTACGGCTTGAAAAGAGCCAGCCAATGAGAAAATGGCATTTCAAATTAATTTTTAAAATTAATTTTATCCAAAATTTGTGGCCCGACCGCAAATCACCCAATTAAATTAGCCCGACCCCAGTCATAAAAAAATAAATTTTGTTACTGCAAAGTGTTTGCTCGCAGAACAAACACGTTTGTTTTCAAATTAATATTGCTCTGCACAACTGTCAGTGTGTCGTAATCTGGAACTGTTCAGAGCTGTCCTAAAGGCATCCAACGAACAAACTTCAAGATGTTTACGTCAATCAATGCCAAAATTCCTTAAAATAAACTTTATATTTCAAAAAAAAAACAATAATGAAATATAAAATACAAAACTGATTAAAAATTTTTAAATTAATAGTTAAAACCGAATGAAAACTTAAAATAAAATTAAAATTTGAAGTTTTATTAATTTAAAATCTTTAAAGCGAAAACCACTTTCCTCAATTTTTTCGGCACTGAAAGAACCTTAACAACTTCCTCGGCTGCTACCATTACTTTATCAGTAACGTTGCGAAAACGTAATTCCACTGGATTTTGAATTTTACATTAAGAAAAAACAGTTGAAAGTGACATTGTCAAATACTTCTAAGACTTAGACAACACACAATACTTTTCTTGCTTCCTTTTACCGTTTTTAGCTTAGTAACAATAAGCTAGCAAGCCAAAAACCTCTGTAATTTTTTCTTTAGGACTGATCATGTTGTTCAATCTTGAGGATCATCTTCATTATGGTTTCCTTCTTTAGCTTCATGACCAATTTCATCATTATACTCTCCGCTATCATCCACGGGATTTACAGCGCTTCTTTTTTTATTGGATTAAAAATTTTAAAAGTAATAGCTTAAATAAACAATAAAACTAAATTATTCGTAAGCTTTCAGCAATGGTTACTGCTATCATCGTTTTATTGTTTATTTAACCTATGACTTTTAAAAATTTTAATCTAATATTAATTTCAAAGGTTAATAATACGTATAATTTCAATAAGTTTCTTTTTTTATAGGAACTTTTTTAAAATTGCCGTTGATATAGTTTTAGCCGAGGCGTCAACTACTAGAGAAAGTCGTGTACAATTAACTTCACGTACTTCACCAGTAATTCACCGTACTTCATCTAATTCATCGATACTTCATTGTATTTCACGTACTGCATTGGTATTTCAGAGATTTTCCGAAAATCCAAAATTTGAGCACTAATGGGTGTTCCACACCCCGGATCGAGTACTTTTTTTATCAAAAGTAAACTGAAGATTTTCCATTGGAGAGGCACTGGAAGGTGTTCCACACCCCAGACCCCCCGGATTAAGTAGTTTATTTTTATTTTGTTGCAGAGATCTGCCTCCCAGGAGGTCCGGAATTTATAATTACGCAGTTTATAAGTAATTGTCAGATTATTTAAACCGGGGGTCTGGGGTGTGGAACACCTCCAGTGCCCTGCAACGAGAGATCTTTAGTTTACTCTGATACAAGGTAAACTACTGCTCTGGGAGTTTTGCATGTTCTGCAATGTTCTTCATCCTAAATTTGAGCACTGGAGGTGTTCCACACCCCCAGACCCCCGGATTGAGTAATTTATTTTTATTGGAAGTAAACTGAAGATCTCCCAGATACCCCTTGGATTGAGTAGTTTATATTTTATCAGAAGTAAACTAAAGATCTCCGTTGCAGAAGCACTGGAGGGTGTTCTACCCCCCCGACCCCCCAGATTGAGTAGTTTATTTTTTATTAGAGGTAAACTGAAAATCTTCCGTTGAAAAGACATTGGAGGATGTTCCAGATCCCCGGATTGAGTAGTTTATTTTTATTAGAAGTAAACTGAAGATCTCCGTTGCAGAAATCTACCTCCCAGGGGTAAGGAATTTATAATTATGCAGTTTATGATTAATTGTCAGATTATGAATTAAAATATTGACCTGGCCATAGCTAATTTTAAAAACTTGAGATATGCTTAAATATTTAATTCACTTTAATAAAAATTAATTATTTAAACCGGGGGTCTGGGGTGTGGAACACCTCAGTGCCTCTGCAACGGAAATATTCAGTTTACTTCTGATAAAAAGTAAACTACTGGGTCTGGGGGTTCTATATGTTCTGCAATGTTCTTCATTCAAACATAATAAAGATTTGAAAATTTAGTAGAAACTCTCCGCTACCGTTTGAGTATTCTATAAAAATTATGACATATTCTTTGGGGAGGGACAACAAAAAGGTAAAGCGAAAATAAATTATGTACAATCATGCACAAACAATTATTAAAATTATTTTTAAAATCGGGAGGGTGGAGCTAGCAGGTTTCCAGCCCCCTCCCAACTAATTTTCTAAATAATTTAAAAACAAAAAGTCCAACCGAAAATAAAGAATGCACAATAAACTTTTTTGAATTAAAATTTGCAATGGAAGGGGGCTGATGATATGCACCTTATCCAATTTCATCCAATCAGACCACAACGAAATAACCAAATACACAAAAAAACAAATAAAAAACCTCATTGGTAATTTCGTCAATTTAATTTTAATGTATTTTAACTGATAGATAACTATTGTTGAAGAAATCGGTCATAAGAAGATAGTTTAAATTGTATTATTACATTCTGGAGCCGTCTCTGTAAAACCGGGACAATTTATTTTCTTCAATGTAATTAATTAATCACGACGAAACAATGAATTACAAAAGCTTTTTATTGAGCTACCTAACCTCCATGATATTCAAAGTTTAACTTAATTAATTGATTACTATTAAACTAATAGCAACTACCAAAACTTTTAATTAGTAAAATAATGACCGGCAAAGGTCTATTCAACGTTTAAGATAAAAATGTTAAGAAAATCTACTGATGTAAGTTAATTTGCAATCAAATAATTATTATTGAATACACGTGTCTTAGCTATGATACAACTATTATACAATTATTTCTGGTTTCTATTTTCTTCTATATTGCCATTATGATGCATCGAAGACACCAACAAAACATTTTTTTTATATGAAACTACAACTTGTTTTAGTTTTTAAAAAAGTCCAACGTAACTACTATCGTGGGGCACTGAAACACCCCAACGGTTATTATTTTCAAAAACGGTAATAATAAATAATATCAAACTATGCTATATCGAACATATTTATCTTGTAGGAAAATAGCTAGAACCAATAAATTGTAAAAACTTAGTTTGGACGATACAAAAGCAAAAACTGGCGACTCGGTGCCAAAATACCCCACGATAGTACTTGAGGATTACTCTGAAATTATAGTGGTGCACTTCTACAAAATATTTGTCCACATTTAATATAAACCAATTCAAATTTTCTGTTTAAGCATTGTTCCTTTTAAGTATCAGTCTTTTCTATTCTCAAATTGGTTTCTCTATCGGCTTCTTTCAAAATGCCAGATAATATAAATTCTTCTTGTGTAGCTTCTTTGATTACCTGCACATTGGTATTAGTTTGCACTACTCCAGGATTCTTAGATAGTAGAATCATACGAAGTCTACCGAAAGCATTCAGCGGAGCTGGATGATCAAGCAGGTCGCCTCACGTTCAAATCTAAAAGAAATGCTTTTGATAAAATATATATGTTGAAATTAATTTTGAACGTTTACCCGTGCAAATAAATTTTCAAGCCAGTCTGATTCAGCCGATGAGTTAATATTTACAAAATTTCATATTTTATACTGGTCCTGCAAGAAAATGGTTGAAATTATAACACATTTTAGAATTTACATACTTTATTCAAAGTAGTCAATTCTTTGTTACTACCATGTAAATAAGGCTTCAAAGCATGTGACATGAGCTGCGCCGTTAATGTTACATTTTGTGTTTGTGATTTCTCACAAGTAGGTAATGTGAAAGCAGCAGTATACCGCAAAGTATACACCGGCCGACTAGGAAGCGAGTGATCGCGGTTCGAGTCCTGGTCGCGTCGGATACGCTGCTATGATCAAAGGTCCGATATCAATCTTTGGACTGTGGGAAGGCAACGAAAAACCACCCCATTAATTATATCCTCTAATAAGGTCAGCTTGGCTATGGCTAAGTTGATCGCCTACGTACTGTAAAATGTATGGCACTCGAAGAAGGTAATGTGAAGTGTAGTAAGTGTATATAATTAAAAATTCGACTGCGTTTTTTGTCTGATTTTCTAAAATAAATCCATGTTAATTAAAAGTTTGACAATAGTTCTCTCCGAATCACATTTACTTACATTAATCGGCTTCTCGAAATTTGCATTTTTTTTAATCAAACTAACTAAATTCTTCTCTAGCTGAAAAATTGTATTTTTTAATAGTTCATTTTCTTTGTTCTCGAATTTTTGTTCTAATACAATATCTGGGCTCTCGGTAAATTTAATTTAAAATAATTTCTTCTGGTTCCGAGCATAAAAGTTGTTGCACCAAGTGTTTTCGTTCTATTATTTTCACCCTTTTACTTTTATCGAAGATTTCAGGCAGCGGTACCAAATACAGCGAAGGGCTAGCTGAAATTAATTTCATTGCAATTTTATCATAAAATATTTGATCAATAATTACCTTTCAATTGTTTTCGTAATATATTTATTAATTTAGCTTTCATTACATCCTATTCCTATTGGTCCAAATCGAAATTCTTTTGTTTGATGGGTGAAACTTACTATCCTTTCAGTAGCATAGTTAAACCCATTTTATCTTTAGCAACTAATCTGCATTAAACGTAAAATAGCAATTTTTTCATTATCCTGCATTAATTTTGCAGATTGCGACATAACAAACGGTAAAAAAATTACAAATAATCCCCACTTGTCACTTGAGTAACAAGAAAATTGTAAAGACAGCGCCACCTCTGATCTCCGTAGATAAAGTAAGTCGCAATAAAATACAAAATGGGGTAACTCACCATTTTGAAGTTTTGTTATTTAAAAAAATAGTGCTGCAGTAAGTGTTGCAAATAGTAATTTCTGTGTGTTATCAGAGGTCGGCACCTTTTAAACTTATCACCAGCTTTCAGAATTCACAACATCTCGGTAATGAATACTACTAACGGTTAGTAATTATTATTTAGTCAAACGTGTCAAAAATGTTAATTACAATGTGCAAGTCAAGGTGAAATAGAAAATATCCTATTTTATAGCATAGTATAACATTCCACATTAACCACCATTACTTCTTCCTGTTACAGATATGTCTCAAGTTCTACCTCCCGAAGAGTTGCAAACTATGGCTGACGTGGGTCAAAGTGCGAAGACTACATATAATTCAAACAGCGATTACGATATTAAACCCGAAGTGCTAGAAGACAAGAAATTTAATTTAGAAGATTTACATCATTCGATTGACATTAAAGAAGAAAGTGATAGTGAAGAATTGACGCAGAAGAAACCTGCTTCGAATGTATTCGAATGTGCAATTTGTGGGTATAGCGTTTCACATAAATATAAATTAAAATTACATTTAAGAACTCACTTGCTTGCTTGCCAAATTTGTGACTATAAATGTATTCAAGAATCAAGCTTAAACTTGCATTTGACATCTCATACAGATGAGAAGCCGTTTGCATGTAAAACTTGCAATTATAAATGTTCTCGGAAATCATATTTAACAGATCATGTAAAACTTCACTCGGATGGTAAACTATTTACCTGTCACATTTGTGCCTACAAAAGTGGAATAAATTCAAATTTAAAACTGCATTTAAGAACTCACACTGGCGAAAAGCCGTTTGCCTGTCAAATTTGTGAGTATAAATTTTCATCAAAATCAAATTTAAGTGGCCATTTAAAAACTCACACGGGTGAAAAACCGTATGCTTGTGATATTTGCGATTATAAATGTTCACGGAAATCGCATTTAACAAAACATTTAAAAACTCACTCTGCGAAGCCGTATAGCTGTCAATTTTGTACCTACGAATGTAGAAAAGAAAAACATTTAGAATCGCATTTAAGGACACATACTGGCGAGAGACCGCACGCTTGTCAAATTTGTGACTTTAAAAGTAAAGATAAAGCAAGTTTATTATTGCATTTAAAGACTCACACCGGCGAAAAGCCGTTTGCCTGTCAAGTTTGTGACTATAAATGTTTGGTACAAGCAAATTTAAGAAGGCATTTTAAAACTCACACAGGCGAAAAACCGTTTGTTTGTGAAATTTGCGACTTAAAATTTTCAGAAAAAACACATTTAAAAGAGCATTTAAGAACTCATACAGGCGAGAAACCATTTATTTGTCAAATTTGTGGCTACCGATGTTCATACCAAACTAGCTTGAAAGTGCACTTAAAGTCTCACACAGGCGAAAAGCCGTTTGCTTGTCAAATTTGTGACTTTAAAACTGTTCGACAAACCTGTTTAAAACGGCATTTAAGTACTCACAGCGACGAAAAGCCGTTTGCCTGTCAAATTTGTGACTATAAATGTAGACGAAAATCAAGTTTAAAACTGCATATAACAAAGCATACCGGCCAGCGCGATAAGCCGTTTGCTTGTCAAATTTGTGACTATAAATGTACACAAAAATCATCTTTAAAAATCCATATGAAAACACATACCGGCGAGAAACCGTTTGCTTGCCAAATTTGTGACCGCAAATGTACACAAAAATCATCTTTAAAAAACCATATGAAAACACATACCGGCGAAAAACCGTTCGCTTGCCCAATTTGTGACTACAAATGTGCACTTAAATCAAATTTAAAATCGCATTATTTAAAATATCACGCTGGGGAGAAACCGTTAGATTAGAAAATATGTGGGCATTAAATTCTAAATTGAATCTCGCCGGTTGCAAGTATAACTGTTTGCCGGATGCAATTGGTAACCATCGGTAGAAAAGCTTTGGTTGTGGTTTTATTGGACTGGAGTATATAAGTATTGCTATGATTCGAAAAATAATAATAATTGTTACTGCGATTGTTAAAATGCAAGTTTACTGCGACCTTCATCAATTATATTTACCTGGTTAGGTTCGCTTTGGTTTAGCTTTTGTATCACTCTGTATATCATTTTTCAAATAATGACTCAAATTTTGTAAAATTGAATTCTTTAACATAACTTTATTTTATTAAATTATTTAACATCCTGTACATAAAAATATATATTCTACCTAAATCATGAAATTAGTATATAACTCAAACATCTTAAAATTATTAATTGTTTTTGTAAAATTACTTAATTAAAAACTTGATCAAAATTATTATTTATTATCGTTTAATAAAATTTCCCCCGATACACACGAGTTTTAATTGTTCTCCATGTTGAAAGTGGTTATTTTCATAAATTTTAAAAATTCGCGATCTCTTTTATGGTATCAATTCTGTGCATTGGCCGTTTTTTGAGGTTCGATGGTATGGTGGTTTACCACAAAATGTTTTGTGATAAATTTCACTTAAATGCGATTAATTTTATTTCATTTGATTAATTGTGATCCGAATAATTAAATTACAAAGTTTATTTACCCTATAATTTTCTTCTTTAATTTGTGAACGTGGCTGAATGACCAAAAAAACACATATGAAATTTCAAAAATTCATCTGGAGAATTACTTAAATAATTTCTGGTATAATGGTAGATTAATGCTCGGCATTCATCATTTAGTAAAACTTAAACCCAAAATTCGAAGTTCGCACCACAAACTTCAAATTGGGAAGTTTTCTACAAGTGACCAATTTGAAAATATTTGGAATTCTACGTTGAACTTATTTGTAAAAATTTGATTTAGACATTAGCTATTTTCGACCCGAAGTTCAAAATTTCTAATAAATAAAATATACATGATTATTAAATAATATCCCCAGAATTTCCTGCTAAAGTGTAAGGTTTTTAGGGAAACAATTGATATTCTGACAGATAAATGACGGTCGCTTGAGATATTCAAGTAAATAATTAGAAATAAAAAATTTTGACACCTAATTGTAATCGATTAGCCTGGAATGTTTCCTAGCGACTTTTCGTGCTCGTAACAAGACTGCCGTCACTGCTGGGTCTACGTTTAGCTGGATTGGGAGCCTTTGAAAGCTCCTAACTCGCCTGAGAACACATCACCGAAGTTCTGGAAAACTTCCGACATCATTTTGTGTTATACGATTAATTACCGTAACTTCGATTCCCAATTTCTCAACACTCGACAGATTTGTACCATATCTCTGTGCAACAATTGTTTTTAACAATTTTGTTTTTGAAATTGACGTTTACATTTGCTGCACCATTTGCTATATTAACCATATTTGCTAAATACATTGCACTTTGCAATTTTATTATCTCAAGTTCATCTGGACAATAATTGAAATCTTCATATTTTAAAAGCCAAACAGATTGTATCATCGAAGGTTCACCAATCTCCTGTAACAAGGATACAACATTATTTACATTTAAATTTTGATTATAATTCGATGGCCTAGGATCAAATCCTGATCTTTCTGCCGATTTAAAGATTTTCAGTTTATACTTGGCTTTATCGATTGCACCCGGATTGCGATTCTTCGATCCAAGACCCCACTGGTGAGATCGGCTAGTGCATGATAGACTTTCGTAACAATAATCACATATAAATATTAGAAAAACTGTAACATGACTACACTTCCCTCAAAGCGGATTGCTTGCAATTACGTGCCTCTTTAAATATTGCTCCAGCTGTAGTATTAATTATTACCATTACTTGGTATCTCACCGACGGTTGAAACGAAACAAGGAAAACACAACGGCAGAGGTAATTGTTTCCAATTTGTCTGTCCTCAACATCACCAATATGCTCACTATCAACAAACTGTTGACCTCTACGTAAAGGCTACGATATATGCATAAATAAAGCCTCTGTTAAAATACTGTTGTATCGGGTAAGCTGGAAACTTTTTCCACACTACCTTTGTAAATCCAATTTATCTGAACTAGTTGATTGGTCATTTTGACGTATTCGTACCACTTTACCATATCAACGCCAATAAATATTCTGTCAGAGTTACCACTATTTAGGCAGCTTCTTATTCTAAAATAAAATTATACTATGTAAGAGTAATTTTCAATTTTTAATAAACTAAAAGTAGGTATGCAGTCTTACCTTGCAACCAATTCTTCTTTGTTTCCATTCCTTTTTAAACCTCGACATTCCAACTGCTGGAACATCCCTAGGCTCTAGAGTGAATCTTTAAATCTTAAATTGATAAATGAAAAATATTTAATAATTTCAATGCAAATTTGTATGCTTATAATATAAAAATCTTCTTACCTTCTTCGCTTAACCGATTAGGCTTACGTAGCCTGTTCCGGCACCCATCCTTTTCTCGGTCGACCTATGTTTCTCTTTCCTTGTGGCTTGTATCTTCTTACCAATGTCACTAATTTGAATTTAGCATTTTTATGTTTGCATAACATTCCAGAGCCGTTTGAAATTATTTACTTGAATATCTCAAGTGACCGTCATTTATCTGTCAGAATGTCAATTGTTTCCGTGAAAACCTTACAATTTAGCAGGGAATTCTGGGGATATTATTATTTAGCAAAAAAGTTCAAACGTAGTTGAACAACGTTCATTAAGAAAGCAAAAATAATACCAACATAACCTCCATTTATCAATTGAAAAACCATTGGCGTAACTAACACAAAGGTGTTTTCAGATCCACCTCTGAAAATCTAATGGAAATTCGTCGATCGGTAAGTGTCCTTACTTACTTTGAGTGCTTTAATTCAAAAAAAAGTTTAGGATATCCTACTACCTCTCCCTTAAAATATATTCACATTACTAAAATCGCAAAACAAAAAAACAATAATTTTTTTAAACTTTCCGCCTTTTTGCATACCGGATATACAACCACCAGAACAAAAATTTATTAAATTCGTCGATCGCGATTTGTTTTTTAGTGCGATTTTGTTTCTAGTGTCCTTGACGGATTGTCATGTGTACTTTGCACCTTCCTTACATCAGAAATAAAATAAGCTTGTAAAAATGCAGGCTTTCTGAATAACCCGGGATTGTGATTGTGTATCGATTTTATTGCTTACAACACCTATAAACATAACCTAAAATTCATATCAAAATGGATCGAAAGTGTGGCAGTTTAAAAGTCGAAATTAAAATGGATCCGAGTGAATTCAATTTGGAAGACTTACATCACTCGATTGATATAAAAAAGGAAACTTCTTTACCTGTAGATAGAGTGGCTACTTAGCGCCTTTGAAGAACAATTCCATGATTCATCGAACCGAAAAACCGTTTCCTGGCAAAATATTGGATGATAAATCTTCGGAAGGTGAGAAATATTTGATTGTCAAATTTGTAACTTTAAATGTGCAAAAAGGTCGACTATGAAGAGCCATTCGATGCGTCATACTGGCGAGAAACCGTTTGTTTATGATCTTTGTGACTATAAAAGTTCACGAAAAGCAAGTTTAAAGGTGCATTTAGTGTCTCATACGGGCGAGGGTTCATTAAAATTAAAAATTAGTACAAAATTACGCCGCGCAACGCTTTTGCAAAAATTAATATTTACGCAAACAGAATTGAATCTTCGGGGGATCGTAACTCGAAAATTAAAGCGATAAGATCCTCATTTGTTTTCAGATTCCTTCCGAAATCTTCGTAAGGACCAAGAAGAAAAACGAAATCAACGTTCCGAACTAACAAGGAGACCACCGACCTTACCCTAACCGATTTGCTTGATTTTTGTTTTACGAGCAGGTTATGACTAGAAATGAAGCGGGCCAAAATATTAGAGCGCGATATTCACCCGTTGCCGAGAAAATCTACTTTGAAAATATCGTCTTTTTCATATTTTATGGGGTACGGCTGAAGGGTCTAGTAATTTTCTTATTGGTATCTGTGGATATAGGGATAACAAAAATACTATATATAAATTAAAATTATAATATATCAAGCTGTGTACTAAAAATCAAAATCTTATTTTTATCTATTAATCTTCGGAGGAATCATCCGAAAATTCGCAGGAGCCAGGGTGATATTCGTCGTAAAAACAAAAAAGCAATATGTTTCACTACATCGAGCGCACCTTATAAATGCAGTTTTCTTACACTTGCAAGGATTGTTTAAAATTTCTATGGGGAAGCACATTTGGTTTACATTTATGAAAACATTTCTCTCGTCAGTGAGCTTGGAAGCAAACCACGCGTACTGCAGCATATCCGAAAAATTGGTGAGGACAACTGATGTTGTACTATCGATTGTATTTTATGCAATCTTCCGAGAATTGATTTCACGTTGTGTCTCGATCAACTGTGCACAATTTTGAAGACGTTTGATAAAATTTTTTACTTGTCGATAAAAGTAAACATCGCAAGGCTGGACCAATGGTGTACATTTCGGAGGAATTACTTTAATCGTACAAGTTGATTGACCTTCTTCATCCTGA
The DNA here is from genome assembly GCA_036346125.1 of Lycocerus yunnanus. NCBI lineage: Eukaryota > Metazoa > Arthropoda > Insecta > Coleoptera > Cantharidae > Lycocerus > Lycocerus yunnanus. The sequence continues at coordinate 107,833 of JARFIX010000286.1, forward strand.
AATACTTCATCGTATAGATCTAGATTTGTTTGGCCTCCCCAAGAATCGATTATAAGTAGAAAACGTTCTTTTCCACGTATGGCTTAAAACGTTCGTTAAATAATCTTTATACAAAGATGTTGTCAACTTTCCCGACTTTGAAGAAGTTACAACAACATTTTTATATTTTCTAGCATATTCTTCTACACATATTTTAACCCTCGGCCCAAATGATCCTGTCGCCTCTTGTAGGCATACAAAAACGAGAGGTAATAGTTTTCCGGAGAGGGTAATGGCATACTGTGCTGTATAGGAATGGGTGACCTTGTTCATGTCCTTTGTATTAACAATAATAGCTTTTGATCCTGCTCCGCGAGAGTTCGGTTATAATTTGACTGGTATTGACACCCAGTCTGATCTGTATTGATAACAAGATCTTTGTCAAATTTCGGTATCAACGCACGAGTCTGGATTCGAAATCTTTCAGCGGCAGCCAAAGTTTCCTCCAGTGTCGCGGTTTCTCTTTGGCTTACAAATTTGGTTATTTTTCGCTGGCCAATTCGGTGTCTTCTTTTGAATCGAACAACCCAATTTTCAGAGGCTTTGAATTCAAAATTCTCAAACTGACCCGCTGCAGATAATGCCCACTGTTGCAAGTTTCTTGTTGATACTTGTTGAGAGTTTTGCGAGCTTCTACAAACCTGTCATTGCTCCAAGAGTCAATAATTTCAAATTTATCAAATTTTGTTCCACCATTTTGAATTTGTTTTCTCCATTTCTTCAAATCCTTAAAGCTTTTTAGACGGGAACATCCTCCTTTTTGAAGAGTTTTAATGCTCCACTTTGGATGTTGCCTAGCAATATTAGAAACCTTGATTTTGTAATCTAGTGGAATATTATCGATTTTTCTATTTTCATCCTTTTCTCTCTGGAGAACAATCTTCGGTCATATTTTCTTTTACTTCTTCAAAATTTCGTCCTCCGACACAATTGCTTTTTCTCTAACGTTGTTATAATGTAATGGTAAATGTCTTCTCCTACTACCACAGCGTCTTCACTAATTACCGCAGAAGCTTCTGGCGCCATTAAATTATTTGCAATAAGGAGTTGCTGACAATACACCATCGCATCTTTCAATCGCCTCCTAGAAATTTCACTATACAGAGATTCTTCATCGGTTTCGATTTCTTCAACTGTCGAAGGGCCCAGTGTTTCCATGAATTTGTAGTCAGACATTGTCGAAACGATATATAGGTATAACTTGATATATTATAATTTTAATTTATATATAGTATTTTTTGTTATCCCTATATCCACAGATACCAATAAGAAAATTACTAGACCCTTCAGCCGTACCCCATAAAATATGAAAAAAGACGATATTTTCAAAGTAGATTTTCTCGGCAACGGGTGAATATCGCGCTCTAATATTTTGGCCCGCTTCATTTCTAGTCATAACCTGCTCGTAAAACAAAAATCAAGCAAATCGGTTTAGGGTAAGGTCGGTGGTCTCCTTGTAAAATAAGAAAATTAGGAACAAAGAAAGGTAATCCTTTGGGGTCTCGTCGAAAAGGCAGGATGCTCTTTTTCAAGTTTTAAAATTTCTTCGTCGTCGACCTAGCTCACGTTCGTACAAAACTTGAGCGCTGGCCGTTTTGACCACACATTGCTAATTCAATTTGTACTTGCAAAGTGAAAAAACCTTAAAAGTTAACGACGACCCTGTTTTTTTTAAGAAATGTAAAAATAAAGATGAGACCAAAACGAAACAAAAAAAATCAAAAATTGACCGGTAAATATAAAAGTCAAAATAAGGAATCCCTCGAACGGGGCCCTTTTTAGTTTTTGAAATTTTCCCTATCTATTCAACGGTCATTCTGGAAGCACCTAAAATTTCGATTTTCTAGCTCCGGCGGTTTGGGCTGTGAAGTTTAATGATGAATGAAGACAAGCAGTTGTATATATTGCTATGGTTTAAACCGTAAAATTAAAATTTTTCGCTGATAAACTTACTCTGTGTTTAAAGCGGGTTGAACGGCAGCATTCGAACTTCAAATTTTTTATAGCCATACATTTTTCCTCAGTTTTCTCGGAAATAAAACCTTGCAAGTTTTTTTAAAATGCACAGAAAACGCAGTTCGTGAAGAAAATTTCTTAACCGTTCTTCTACTCCTGTCTTCTCTGTTCTTCACCTGTCAACTCTGTAAACTAACTCATAATTAGGCAACCCAACTTACACTCATCTGTTTGAATTATTTGACTTGACTTTTCAGTGGCGTATCCAACTTACTTTTAAATCCAGAATGGGTACACTTACAATATGGTAAAGTTCACCCCAATTAACAAGATAAGGCAAGAAAAACACAAAAAAGTTTAGTTAACTCAAGGCAACATCTAAAAACTGCTAACCAGCAGTAATTAGCAATCATGATTGAGTTTAGTTAGAAACAAAACGGCAATTTTTCTTATCTACTCAATTTACGATTAATAATTTGTAATACCGCGCTAAATTTGAATATTTTTCTAATATTACAGTTTCTACGTCTGATGCGCTACATTCAGTCTGGACAGAACTTAACAAGGCTAATATTTCAAAAAATCTCTTTCCGAGACGTTTTTTCATCTATAAAATGAATATTTGCCCACAAAATTGTTATTTTTTAAAAATATATTTTTTTATAATAATTACGGCCTAAAACAGCATCAGTCCTGAAGATGTGCACTGAACTGGTGCTCGAAACTGGTCGGATGCAGAAAACGCAGCTGGCGCCATCTTTTACATTATCGACAAAGTTTAAGCGCGCATAGTCGCACTTTTAAGTGACACATTACATGGAAATAATAATGTAATCTATTTAAATAAATTAATACAAACAAAGGTTGAAATACTTCTACTTTAATTAGTTCTTTCAAAATTTTTGAAAGTTAAAATTTGGGATTTCTAGGGTGCATTTCGTGTGGTGTGAGACACAGCCACATAATTAAAATGTCATGGCGTCAGATAAATGTCAAATTGTAATTTGTTATTATTGGAAATTGTGTGATTGTAGTATCATTTCTTGGATCTAAGATTTGTTATGTAAGAATAATTCACTTCAACTTAATTAAGAAGTTTATAAAAATAAATGTCAAATTAAGATGAAATTTTAGATTTCCACGGATTATGGATTCCTTGGAAAATTTCGAAGAAGCAAAATATTTTGAAAATATATTACAAGTTCCATGCGATTCGAAGTTATATATTAAAACAGAAATAGAGGAAGACTTTGAAGTAAAGTCGGAAGACTTGCACCATGCCATCGATATTAAAGAAGAAACCGAAGGGAATAAAGAACACAAAGCACCATTATTTCATCAATTTAAATGTGAAGTGTGTAACCTTAATTTTACCGATAAATCACAACTGAGAAATCACGGAAGAATTCACAGTGATACAAAATTATCGGATTATAAGTATTCCGAGAAAGGCAAGAGAAAAAAGAGGTCAGAAATCTTTTGTATGTGCAATTTGTGGTTTTAAATTTTCATTAAAGGGAAGTTTGAAAAGTCATATCAAAACTCATACTGGGGCGAAACCTTTTGCGTGTGAACTTTGTGACTATAAATGTTTACAGAAGCAATATATCCAAATCCACTTAAGAACTCATACCGGAGAAAAACCTTATGGGTGTAACATCTGCGAATATCGATGTTCTCTAAAGAAAAATTTGGTAATTCACTTAAGAACTCACACTGGCGAGAAACCTTTTGGATGTAAACTTTGTAAGTATAAATGTTCGCAAATTAACCATCTGAGACGGCATTTAAGAGTCCATACTGGAGAGAAACCTTTCGCTTGTGAAATTTGTGATTATAAATTTTCAGTAAAATGCTCTTTGAAACTGCATTTGAGAACCCATACTGGCGAGAAACCATTTTCATGCAACATTTGTGAGTATAAAGGTTCACGAATATCTCATTTGAGACGGCATTTAAAAACTCATACTAAAGAGAAGCCTTTTTGCTTGTGAAACTTGTGATTATAAGTGTTCGCTAGAAAGCTCTTGGAAACTGCATTTAAGATCTCATACTGGCCAAAAACCATTTGCCTGTGATATTTGTGATTATAAATGTTCACGGAAATACCATTTAGATCGGCATTCAAAACTCATACCAGAGAAAAATCTTTTCTTGCCAAATTTGTGATTATAAGTGCACCGCAAAAATATCCTTGAAACCGCACTTAAGAACCCATACTGGCGAGAAATACCTTGCGTGTAAAATTTGTGAGTATAAATGTTCACGAAAGTACAATTTACAACGACATTTAAAAACTCATGTTGGAACGAAAGATTTGACATGTTAAATGTGTGATTATAAACAAATTCTGTAAATAAATGTTACTTGCATTGTAGTGCTAACAAATTATAATAATAATTTATTATTAGGTTAAGTAATTTATGTAATTGCATATAATAATGTTCCATTAATGTTTGTACTAATTTGTGCTCGGAGATGCTCAGACTCTTACTCCGAAGGTGGTGACCGAGTTCTTACTAGAACTCCTTCATTTGTAGCCACCAATTTTCAAATTTTAACAAAACATTCTAGCTGTTTTTCAAGTTGGTAACACGTAGAGAACTCAGCCATTCAACGCTGTTTTTAAAAAAATTGTTTATTTTAATCCTGCTGTCATTTACAAAATGTCATTCTTATAAATTTTTTCACCTTGCTGTTTAATTCACTTTTGAATACTTTTCTATTTCCTAATTTTAAAGTAAAACTGTGATCCGTGTATCGAAAAATGTGCGTCGCCGTAAAAAATTAAGTAATTTAATTTGCCTGGGAGAAAATTTTTAACCTCAAATTTGATTGAAATTTTATGTTGACCCCATTTAAAGATGACAAATTTAGTAAACGATATTAAACTACCCGAAGATTGTTGTGAAAATTTGATTTTAGATAAACACGTCGATTTCATCAAGAAATATGGAAAGACGGAGAGTAATTTCGAATACGAAATGACTGATTATTTGAGAATTTCTGGAATGTACTGGGGCCTTACTGCTTTAGAATTAGTTGATCAGTTAGATTGCCTACCTCGCCATGAAGTGATCGATTTTATACAACAATGTCAGGATTCCGAGTCAGGTGGTATTAGTGCTTCGATCGATCACGATCCTCATTTGCTATACACATTGAGTGCTGTTCAAGTTTTGTGCATTTACGATAAGTTGGATGCGGTCAATGTTGAAGGTATTGTGCAAGATGTTGCTTCTTTACAACAATCCGATGGAAGTTTTACTGGCGATAAATGGGGTGAAGTCGATACACGATTTTCATTCTGTGCCGTAGCTACTTTATTGTTACTTAAACGTCTGGATGTAATTGATGTTGATAAAGCTGTTGAATTTGTGAAATCCTGCAAGAATTTTGATGGTGGATTTGGATCACGACCATTTTCAGAAAGCCACGCTGGATTAATTTATTGTTGTATTGGATTTTTCTCCATTACCGGTCGCTTAGACTTAGTTGATAGAGACACTTTGGCATGGTGGCTGTGCGAACGTCAATTACCGTCGGGAGGGCTTAATGGTAGACCTGAAAAACTTCCAGATGCTTGCTATTCTTGGTGGGTCTTGTCTTCACTAACCGTTTTAGGCAGGTTACATTGGATCGATGCCGATCAGCTTAAAAAGTTTATTTTTGCATGTCAAGATAACGAGAGCGGAGGCTTTAGTGATCGACCAGGCGATATTCCTGATCCATATCACACTTTGTTGGGTTTAGCAGCTTTGTCTTTATTGGGTCACGAATCTATTAAAACTGTTTTTTTTTTTTTTTTTATTGACATCCTATATTATTTACAATCTGTTTTACAACATTCAGTAAATTTGATTAGCTTTACAACGTCATAGAAGATCATGTCCAGTGACATGACTTCCTCAAAGGGTTACTTACTAGGTTAGGTATTGCAGTATTGCTAAGTTCAGTTTAAACCACTATTGCGATTTAGAGGGCTTACACAAATCTATTGGGTAGATCCGCGGGGTAGTGTTTTTTTAGCCTTCGAAGTATGAGGTTGGGTTCAAGGAGGTTCACAGCTAACCTATTTGGGTGGGCACTTAACTTATTTCGATGTTTTCACTATAGGTTTGTATTTCTTTATTCACATATTTTATTTGCAGATCGTTGTGAATGGTTTCATTTGTTATATACCAAGGTGCGTTAACGATGGTGCGGAGCACTTTGATTGATATCTCTGGATTATCGCAATGTTGGAGTTGCTAGCTGATCCCCAGAGTTGGATGCCGTATGTCCATATGGGCTTAATAATGCACTTATACAGTAGAACTTTGTTGTCCAGTGAAATTTGGGATTTGGGTCCCAGTAACCAGTACATTTCTCTAAATTTGAGGCCCAGCTGTTTGCGCTTTGTCCAAATATGCTTTCCGTACGTGAGACGTTTGTCTAGGTGCATGCCTAAATATTTCACGTCGTCTGCCTGTGGTAGTATACAACCATTGAGGATACCGGTGGGCAAACACCTTTCATCGTGGTGAATGTAACATGAACCGACTTTGTGTTATTAGTTCTAATGCGCCATTTTTTTAACCATTTTTGAACTTGGTCCAAACTGTATTGTAGGTCTTCCGACGCATGGAAGGGGTCTTTATGTGAGGCCATAATTACCGTGTCGTCGGCAAAGGTGGCAGTCGTGGTAAAGTTTGTTGTTGGCAGATCAGCCGTATACACGAGATAAAGCACCGGACCCAATATGCTACCTTGTGGTACCCCAGATGTTATAGCACAGAGGCCTGAGTAGTGTTCTCCACACTTAACTCGAAACGTTCTCTCCGAGAGGTAGGATTTTAGCAGTTGGTATGCTTCAGGCAGTTTTTGCTTGATTTTTACTAACAGCCCATCGTGCCAAACCTTGTCAAATGCCTGTGAAATGTCTATGAAGGCAGCAGTACAATACTTCTTAGCTTCAAGGTTCTTGCCGATTTCATCCACCACGCGATGTACCTGCTCAATGGTAGAGTGACTCTTCCTAAAACCAAACTGGTGTTCGGGTACAATATTCTCTTCTAGCAATTTCAGGTGGATTCTTTGAAGCAAAAGTTTCTCCAGGACCTTTGACAATACAGGCAGAAGACTAATTGGCCTATAAGAGGTTGGTTCCTGTGGAGGTTTGCCAGGTTTGGGTATCATTATTATTTCTGCAACCTTCCATTGCATCGGGAAGACATTCAGGCGAAGGATTGCGTTGAATATATAGGTGATAAATCTTATTCCCTTTTCAGGCAGCTCTTTATTACTCTCCCGGTTATGAGATCATAACCGGGCGCCTTTGGGGTTTAGTTTTGTTTTAATAACCTGTTGTACTTCATTTATTTTGAATGGCTTGTTTGTTAGTCGTTCGTTATAAGGGCTGTTAATTAACACGTCAGGCTGGTCCATTTCTTGGGTTTCTGCTGGAAATGGTTTGAAAACTTCCCCCAGGTGTTCTGCGAAAGTGTTCGCCTTCTCCTGGTCGCTTCTTGCCCAGTTTCCGTCCGCTTTTCTGATCGGTGGTGCAAAGGTGTTGGGCGTTGGAGGTTCCTCGTGGCTTTCCATAGGGAATAATCGCTCGATTCTAGTGGTGTTAAGTTTTCCAAGTAGGTTTGGACTGCTTTGTTTTTCAGTTCGCTTAAAAGATCTTTTAGTTCTTGTGTCGAACGATTTAGTCTTGTCTTATCGCTTGGGTGTCTAGTGTTTTGCCAAATTTTTCTAAGTTTGCGTTTCTTGGCAATAGCTTTCTTAACGCTGGGAGGACAATCTTGTTTTTCTGCGTAGTTCTGATCAGAAGTTGACGCCCACGCTGCCCTCTGAATAGTGGATGTCAAGTGTTCCACCGCCAAGATGAGGTCCTGTTCGGACTTGAGCGGTGTAGCTAATTCAATGTTCTCTTCGATTAATGCTTTGAATGTAACCCAGTCAGTATGTTTGTTATATAATGTGGTTGGTTTATTTCTTTTTACTATTTGGGAACTGAGTTCAATCAAGATAGGGGAATGGTCCGACGACAAATCCAGGCAGGGTTTTGCTTCTAAGTAAGTATGGGCTATACCTTTTGTGATGCAAAATCCAATACATCGGGGTTTTGTTTCTGTCAGTTGGCCAATACGTTGGGTAGCCTGTCGACAGATGGTTAAGGTTTTTGCTTATTAGGGTTTTCAGTAATTCTCTGCCTCGAGGATTTGGGGTTCTGGAGCCCCAATGATGGTGTTTGGCATTAAAATCACCTGCGGCAATAAAACGGTGGCCAAGAGTCTCAAAAAAGTTCGTGAAGCTAGCTTCCTTAATTATGTGCTTGGGGGGGCAATAGATAGCTGAAAAAATTATGGGACCTCCCAGCTCCTCGACCATAACACTCGCAGCCTGTAGGTGCTCCTGTTGATATTTGGGAAGCTCGTAGTGTCTCAGCGAGGTTTTGATGATAACGGCAGAACCACCATGAGCTGTACCATCAGGGTGTCTAGAATGATAAATTGTGTAATGCGGAATTTTTAAATAACTACGATCCGTGAAATGGGTTTCGGATACCAACATGATGTCGATTTTTTGGTTATTGATAAAGGTTACTAACTCTTGCCCATGTTGGGACAAGCCATTGGCATTCCATACTGCTAACTTTGTGGAGTACAACATTATGGCATTTTGACACGAGCTTCATAAGGATAGTTAGCATTTGATCCATCCTATCCATAAGTGTGATCATCATTTTTCTAGGGTACCAGTGTTTTGATTTGAAGCCTGGAGGGTTGTTGTTGGGTGTTGTATACTTGGTTGTTTAATGTTGTTCCATTTACCATGTTTGCATATGATACTCTTGAGTGGAAGGTCCTCGTTTGTTGGGGTGCTAAATTTTGTGTTACAGGAGGGAGTGTTTGTGAATTCTGTTGTTTTTGTCTCAGGGCAGGAAACTTTCTTTCTCGAATTTCCCTGTAGACAGAACAACCTTTGTAATTTGCAGGGTGTTCTTCATCACACAGTACACATTTGGGTTTTGTTTCGATATTCTTCTTGCAGTCCTTCGTGGGATGATTCTGGGCGCATTTTACACATCTAGGTTGACGGTTACAATAAGCTTTCGTGTGGCCGTAGCGTTGACATCTTAGGCACTGCACTACTTCGCGTTTTTGGTGGGGTGGTTCTATTACAACAGTATTTGACATTAGCCGGTTAATTTCATAGATATTCTTATTGTTTACGCTTGGTGATAGTTCTACTAAGTGCATTGATAAGGGATACTTCAATGTTTTGTGAACCATATTAGTAATACGAGCTACTTTATGTCCATGTGTTTCGATTGCTTGACTAATATCTTGTAGTTCGGTCGAGAAGTGTATGCCCTTTAAGACAACTCTGAAATTTCTCATTTCTTTTAGCTGGAAGGTATGATTTTCCACCTTTTTGGTATTTAAAGCTTTTATTAAAACTGTCAATCCTACTTTTGTATGCCCCAGAATGTAATCGATCGGTTACAGTTAAAACCACAAAAACTATGAATTCCATTTATTTAATGATTTTGTTATTGAACAAAATGTTAAACAATTTGTCGTTGTTACATAATTCCACTTGTTAATCAACTATTCAATAATTTTGATTTAAAGTTCAATTATTTTAATTCAACAAGATTTTCGATTGTTTTTTCAGAAATTCAACTGTTTTAAGCAAAAAAGTTACTACTTGGTTCAAAACTGCAATTGTTTTGTTAAATAATTCAACTGTTTCTATAATCTAACTGCTTTTGTGTGATTTTTGTTTAAAAATTTTGAAAAGTCAGGAAAAATTATCAATGCTATTCGGGGAAACTCTTAAAAGTAGGAAATTTGTTTTGGAAAATTTTGTGTGAACCATGTTATACTTTAATGGATCAGCTCATAAAGCAAGAAAAATTGGAAAGATAAAATTAAATCGGAAAAGAATACGATTGTCTGAAGTGATTGTTCCTGATGTAAAAAAAGAAGAAATAGTTCAATTTTGCATTTAATTTTATTAAAATTATAAAATAAACTTTTACCCAAGTAGAAATTAAATTAAAACCCTGCCACTACTACTCGAGCATCTCGATTCTGCACTATGAGTGTAGGGTCGTGCTCATGGTCGGTCCTTCGAAAGTTCTAGTCGGAATACACCATCGAACGTAAGGTTCCACGGGTGGGGTCGAATATAGATCCCTATGGTACTCCGCTCGTGGTTTCTGTCTCTTCGGAGCCCCCATCTCTTCCCAATACGAGACACCTGTTTCCAAGTAGCTGTCGACTATTTTGAATATGTGGGATTCACGTGCCTGTCCCTCAGCGCATGCAGGATGTGCTTCCGATGGCGTCTAGGATGATCAGCAATCAAAACTTTCGTGTTTACTGTGCAATCATGATTGGCAAACTGGTTTTATGTTCTTCCCTTCCATTCAGATCTCGTGTGTGAGTTTTCTCTTGGTGAACCGGTGCTGCTTTTCGGCTTCGAGTCTCCAGGGGGTAAATACCCTTGACTCTTCTGCGAAGGTAGTTTTTCTTGCTTTGAAGGTTAACTATCTCTCGCGTCTCTCAGTGGACGAGCTTATGGCTTAACCTTGAGTGGATTTCCGCTTTGAAAGCCGCCAGAAGCTTCGCATTGGTGAACTAGAGAAGAGCTAACCCTGTTAACGGTTGGACCGTATTGAGATAGTGTTCCCTGCTTTTAGACTGAAGAGGATGTACTTATGGTTAGTCAGTGTCTCTACGTTTAGAAGACTCCATTCAGAAAGAACGGAAGTTTGCTTTAAAAGTTGCTAAAGTTTAATTTAAAAAATAACAAGTCAATCAAAACCCCAGGAGTCTTCATGGGGGGGGGGAAACTTTGTGTCCATTCTAAGAGCCTGATTGGATTGATAAATAGGTTGGCTAGACGGAGTACCGGGCCGGAAATGCATTTCTCCTTCATCGAATTGAAATAATTGGAGTTGATTTTGGAGAGTTTAACCTTGGTGTTAGCGCAAGTCTAGGATCGGTTGGATATAACGTGATAGAAAGTGGTCTAAAGGCGAGGCAAAGGTAGGAGAACTAAGAATTTTGCGAAAAACGACAATATTATCTGTGGCGGCAGCAAAGAGGCAAAAATCAGTTGGACTAGCTGATGGGTGATTTTAGGAAAATTGATTTTAGGTTGACGGTGTTTGGGAAACTCTTTTGGATCGTATTGGTTGATGAGTAGGTTGACGATGTCTTTTTGTAAACAAGTTTTGGGCCAGTGGTTTGATAAACTTTTTGTTGGTTTCCATGGAGATATCGGAATGAAAACTGCGATGGGTGACGTCATAAGAAGCGATTGCACTGAGAGATTTGTTTTGGACGATTTTGAGTTTGTTCAAGTGTAAGGCGGCGTCGTATGCCCAGATTGGATGATGGTTGGCCCGATGCTGGCTTTGTAGATGCGTAGTTTGTTGGCGAAACTTTTCTTGTTTTCATTTGGTAATCATTGGGAAAAACTTGCAGATAATGCCCTTTTCCCTGTAAAACCAGGCGGATTTCAGATATAGCAGATCCGCAGAACATAAATCAATGGCTCAGTTATTACAGTTGCATAGTACGTCTATCCACATCTAATACGCTCGAGTTCGAATCCAAATTCGGGAACATTTTTTCAGCACATCATTCATCAGTCGAAGCATACTCGAGTTTATTTGGTTTTTCACGTTTGATGCGAGTGATCGGTAATAGCAAAGGACAGCATTGTCGTTTGTCAGAATTCATCCGAAAACGAATCCACTGTATGCGCAGCCTTAGAGTGTATATTAGCATTTTCGATGTTTGCAATCGCGATATCTCAGAAATGGCGATTGGTAGAAAAAAAAGTATAAAAACAATTTTTGTAGATAATTGCTCAATCTACAACTTTTGTCTAAGCCATTTTTACAATAACACTTACTCTTTACGAGAAAAATGGGAAAAACCGATATTTATGACCTTTGACGTTGAATAAAATTTTTGATAAACAAGATTAAAAAATTTAAACAATCACAATTTTAGAGGTTCCAAGAAGGGGACGACTTGCTAGACTTGGCAAGAAAAACGAAACAAAATTAGCTGACTGCAATCCGTACACGCACGTCTCTGCGGTTGCATACCTAACAGGTTATTGTTTTATTGATGTTGAATCCAAAATCGCCAAAGGAAGCATTTTTTTTACTTTAGACACATAATCACACGTATCGAAGTTTGAAAACAAGTGAAATCGTAAAACAAGAAATATAAAATATTTTTAAATGTCCCACCATTTTACAACCAATCAGAACTAAATTGCGCTAAACTCATCCTCCATTTTGTGTTAGGTGATTGTTATATGTTGTCGAGCCCAAACTTGTAACTTTTATATATTAATAATAATGAAGAAATTTGTAAAGAATACTAATTTACATTTTTGAACTTTCATAATAATTATTGTGCAGTTGTTTTTATTTTTTAACCGCAAATATAACCTCACTTTTCAGAAAAATTCAAGCGACGAACTTCGACTGCTCAAAATGGAAAAATATGATTTCTCTGATGTTTTAGAGAAATGGAGAAGCAGTAAAGACTAATTTGAAGAAACATTTGAAAATTAAGTCTGTGCAAGTTAAAAGTGAATACAATCAATTTTATTATTTTTGTCGATAGGCCAATTTATTTCATTTTCAAAAGCAAGTGAACAGGTTTTTTTTGTTATTAACACTTAAGTTTGTTGAAGTGTTGGGATTAATATTTGTAGGAAAGTAAAAAAACATTTTTTCAAGGTATATATTGCTACACTGAAAAAAAAGCGGTGTGTATTTAACGAATTTTGTCGTTAATTTTACCACAGGTTTGATCCGATGTAAGATTCGTTAATATTACTACAGGTAGTTCGTTAATATTACGTAGGTAGTATTCGTAACATTTACGAATATTTTGTAATATTAACGAATATATTTAGTACTATTAATAACCAAAACGTGGTAATATTTACGAATATATTTGCAATATTAACGAATATATTTAGTACTATTAATAACCAAAACGTGGTAATATTTACGAATATATTTGTAATATTAACGAATATATTTAGTACTATTAATAACCAAAACGTGGTAATATTTACGAATATATTTGTAATATTAACGAATATATTTTGTACTATTAATAACCACAACGTGGTAATATTTACGAATATATTTGTAATATTAACGAATATATTTTAGTACTATTAATAACCAAAACGTGGTAATATTTACGAATATATTTGTAATATTAACGAATATATTTTGTACTATTAATAACCAAAACGTGGTAATATTTACGAATATATTTGTAATATTAACGAATATATTTTGTACTATTAATAACCAAAACGTGGTAATATTTACGAATATATTTGCAATATTAACGAATATATTTTGTACTATTAATAACCAAGCATAAGGAAAAATAATAAAAAATATTTCTTTTATTTATTACTCATTTATTTAAACTTTCAACAAAACAATAACAATAAATAACAATAACATTAGATAAAAATAATATAACAACATTCAACAATAAATTTAATTAACATCTTTTAATAAATCAACCACTTCTTCTAGCCGTGGATAGCTTTCGTATTCCATTTTGTAATAGAAATGTGCCAAAAAATTCCATATTATTTTAGATGCATTCGGAAACTCTACATGAAAAACATAAAATATCTTAAAGCAGGTATCAACAGCTTTAAGGAAAGTGTTGAAAACAAATTTGTGATCATGAAAGAAAACAATAATATCGCTTATACTGGATATATTATTTCCGACGCATATTATAAATGGTTGAACAGGGTCTTCCAATGTTTTGACATGTGCAATATGCTCATCAACTTCTTGCGTACAACTAACCAAATACACGAACGAATTTTGGGAATCTGCTATAGTATATTTGGAAGTTGATTTCTTCCCAGTTCCGTTCTGGTTGACTCGCTTGGCAGTTGGTGGTAATAATGCATGAAGGGCCCAGAACATCGTAGAATCTCTACAATCTATAAAAAAAAATTGTAAAAACTCTCTAGATTATTTATAAGATAAATTAACGAAGTAACCAATCAGACAGAAACAATTAAATTTCGCTATAACAAACCAAAAAGATGATTGGTTACTTGGTTAATAATAAAATTCTTCTAATAAATTCGTATCTTAAAGATATCTCAAGGCGAAGAAATCGAATATTATACGAATATAATTAAATACATACTTTCTTGTAAAAGAGAATTTTGGAGAAATGTCATTTGATTTTTTACGGCGCCGTCTTTCAAATGGTTCTTCAACAGTTTTGATACTGCGGCTAATGACAAGTTCCACCCGTCCAAAAGGCCATTGCCATCTTTTAGTAATTTAAGCCCATCAAAGTCTATCGAAATCTAAGAGAACATAAAATAAGTACCTACTACCTACTCTTACAAATTTAATGTTAAAATTATATGCTTACTAATCTATCTCCTTTAGGAGATGTGTACTGAGGCCATTTCTTGAAAACCTCATTTAATGATAAATTTTGCATATCAAGCAGGCGATATTCCCGACATGCTTGCCAACACCGATCAAACTCTTCGGCAGTTAGACGGCTAAATTTAATTAACCGTACCGATTCTTCAGCATCTTCTTCTGCGACTATTAAACATTTAATTTTAATAAAAACAAATCTATAGTTACGTTGTGCTGCTTACCAAGTTCTCCGTATTTCCTTTTTGCGGATTTTGAAGTGGAGGGACTCGCATTGTTAATTTTTAAAATATCCGTAACAGGTTTCCACTTCTTCTTTAAATTTTGATATTTATTATAAATTTTTCCTCTATGAGTTCCATTTCCGTTATAAAGACTCTAGAAAAAAATCGTTACAAAAAACATAAAATAATTTGATTTAAATTCTTACTAATCTTTCTGTAGGAAACATATCTACAATTTCATCAACAATTTTATCATTTTGCTTAATTGATAAACCTAATTGCATGGTTGAATAATAATTTGCGATTGTTTCGATCAACATCGATCTTTGCTGGTCGGTAAAACGCTGCACCAACTCATAAGCACCCTTAAGTGCTTTGCCATTTTCGGTTTCGGACAAAATTTCCTAACAGAAATATAACTTTCATTATTTTGAAGACACCGTTTGGGTGTCCCAAAATTTTCAGACCATTCAATTTCTTTTTCCTTATGTTTTGCAGTGACCACTGCAGGTGTTGATTCCTTCGGAAACGTTAAACATGGAATTCCAATTGCCATTCTCCATTCTTTGAATTTATTTTGGAACACAATTTGTGCTCCAACATTTAATTTTTTTAACAGATCAAAGTGATAGTACTCCATAATTTCTAACACTTTAATGTTTATATCATTATCTAAAAAGAATTTACTTAAATACCTTTGCCGTAATGTGTCTAAACTCAAACTTACCATCGTAAAGGTAATCAATATATTTTACCAAAGTATCAGACCATGAAGACAATAAATTTCGAAGGTCTGCTTTGTCGGAATCTTCAATATTATTAAATGCCATTTTTAATTACTTGAAATACACTAGCTAAACACACGAATCACACTCAAACACTAACTGCTGGATGTTCCAACTAGGCTTTATATATGTTATATTTTTAACCCTTAAAGTTGGTAGTAAGCTGGTAAGCTAGGTTGGTTAGGTACTGAATACACTAACTTGAAGATTACAAGTTCTAAGACCTGAAATTATTTTTCATTTGCATTAATCTCTTTACAATACAAATTACTGTAATGCAGGTAAATACCTTTTTTGGAAATTTGCAGCATTGTGTTTTTTGGTTGCTAAAAGCTGTTTTACATTACGGGGTTGCTCACAAATAAGACTCCACGCATCTTGATCTCCTCCTTATTTATTAATTTTCAAAATTTGAAAATTGAAAAATATATATATAAATTGTAAACATTAACAAGATATACGTGACGCACCCCCCGCCCTCATGGTCAGAAACCGACTCCCCGGTTGTGACGTAATTTGTGGACGACCCCTACTAATTTTTTTATACACAATTTTTAAAAATATGTACTATAATATGGGGCGGGGAGTTTATTTAGTATTTTTCCCTGCAAGAAAACTGCTATGTGAATGCGCCAAAAACATTGCTAGTATGGCTCTGACGGTATACCTACCTATACACTTCAAATAATTAAAAGAAAATATTTATTAGTTAAAAAAGATTTATTTTAGAAGATTTATTTTTAATTACAGGGTTTGCCACTATACAGTATTACATAATATAATAATTATTAACTATTCTTGATGCATTTAAAATATTGCTTTAGCCGAATAAACTTTCGCCCTCTTGCAGTAATTACCAAAGTAGATGGAGGACCAATTGCGTCTTCTATATGGAACACAGTAAAATTTCCTAATATCGTAGGATTCACTTCGTAAGCCAAAAAAATGAGGATCGTATTTTACTTCTTGAAGTCTCTGACAAAATAAGCTAATAGTATCCTTAATAACTAAAATGTTTATTATTATGTATATACTATTATCATAGTCGGTATTAATTTTTGCTATATAATAATCCTTTTTATAGGAGTAACCTTGGAATTCTACACTTTCGTAAAATTTTATAATTTTTTTATCAACATTAAGTTTTTTTGAAACAATATCGCTATAACAGCTTATTACTTCTTGCATGTTACTAATAATATCGGTTGTAGGAGACCAATTATTATTACACTGTAATAATTGATGTGCAAATTTAAGTTGATATTTTTTGCCTAACGTAAGACAAATATTTCTTCTCGAAGTAATAGCATTAGCATATAACTTAAATTGACGGTGTTTAGCTTCAAATTTAAAGCACCACAATTTTCTTAAAGGCCCTGAATTACGTACAATCCGTATATAATGAGTTAAATGATGATATTTGGGTTTTAACGTATCTTTAAATAGATTAATGTAATCCTGATGGTGCTTTTTAATTTTGGTTTCCAATTTTTGTAACATAAATTCATTACATTCAAAACAAAGCACCAAATCGATTATTTCTATGAAATTAATAAGAAATAGCCATACTTCATCTTTAGCACTTACAAAATCGCCAATCATAAGTGGCAAATATCCAGCAAATGTCATCATCTCTCTGGCAGTCATTTTTAGATGCTTTTTTTTTAGATGTGATGGTTTTATATTGACCGGTTTATTGCTAATTTCTATTGGGCCGTATTCAAAGTTTTGAATTCGATTATTTAAATTTTCTAAAGTAAATAATTTCTGAATTTCTATAAAATTATTAATGATATGACAAAAATTATAATGACAAATTCCTTCCATGATATCATGCATGATGTCCGAACAAAAAATTTTCTGTGACATGAAACGATGGTATTTCATTTAATAAGCAATTACCTGTTATACCAGTTTCTTGAGGATTATCTAATTGAATGTCCGATTCATAGGTAGCGATTGTTCTTAATAAAGTACTGTCTTCAATAGGTAATTGTTGCGATAAAAGTTTTGGTGCTTTGCATAGCCTACAACACATGATACTTGAAAATGATTTGTTAAAATAAAGAAATGCGTTTAAACCTAAATTGTCTCCAAGAACTATTCCTAAAATAAAATGTACCTTTTGATGGGTGCCTGTTGTACTTTTAATATCAATTCCATTTATTTCCAAATATTTTAATTCATTAATCAAGTTAGCAAAGCATTTATCATAACCATGTTCTTTCAAATCGACAGATTTAATTGAAGCTGCTAGAAATATATTTTGAAGTTTTGAATCCTCAGTTGGTAAACATGGAAATGAATAGTATACATTACATATGGAATGTATACCAGAATGAGAACTTAGTGGATTATTAATTTCAAAATCATCGACATAGATGAAATAAGGAATTAGTGTCTTATTGGGATACAATTGAACTTTCTGTTTCCACAAGTTTCCTTGAACGAAATTGCTTATAACACACGACGAACTCTTCTTTAAAGTATATATGTGTCGTAGCGTATCTTGTAATAAATTTCCCATTTCAAAAATTTTTCATTTGAAACGGTACCGGTAATAGAGTACCTGTAACTTTATTATGCTGGGCAACTAAAATTCCCCTTCTATGGACGTTGCCTACTTCATCATTAATAATAAATGGTTTCAGATCATCGACATATTCATTGTTTTTCAACCATTTCAACAGCAAGTGTTCAGTATTACAGATTTCAAACGATTCTTTGCATTGACTTATTAAATCCAAAATTTGTTTTGACTTCTATTTTCCATATTTTCTTTCGCAAACGCTGTAAAAATATCAAATAATGGATCGATAATATGTTCTACAATATTTTGCAGTATTTCGTTTGCATCTTTTCTTGTAAAATTGTTGTTATTATGAAAAGAAACGGCAAGCTTTATTACAGATTTTGAAAGATTAGCCAAAGCATGTCCTTGATTAAATTGAAAGCTAGGTTCTTCTGGCGCAGTGTAATTTTCTTCTTGTGTAAAGAAATTTTGTGTTTTTTCGACACCTTGGTCAACATCGATAACATTAGATTGTTGATTAATATGTGTATGATCATTATTATTATTATTCACTATATTAACGCTTTCATGTTTTTTCATATGCTTTTTAAAATTACTAAAATTTGTAAAAGCATGATGATTACACTCACCTTGGATGCATATAAACTGTTTCAGTTTATTCAAATCGTGAATCGTTTTTATGTGTAAGGCTAATGCAGAAACTTCACTAAACGAACCTTGATTACAAATGAAGCACATCATTTTCAAACTGAAATTTATAAATTTTCTATTGCGTAATTACACCGTTTATCAAAACTTAACACACTTAATACTTAAAATAAAATTTTGTTTTATATCTAAAAGTACTAGTGGAGTATTTAACAAATAATACCTATAAACCGTTATGTCAAATTTAACGAATAATACCTAAACCGTTGTGCCAAAAGTTGAAGTTACTTAAAGTTGTGTTACATTACACATATAATACAAGAAATTGTCATTGGTCCAAAATTGGCTTTCAAGAATATAGCACAATAAACTTTGAGTTGTAATAGTAACGAATAGAGAGTAACATTAACGAATACCACAACAATCTAAAATTAATAATAGTTACGAATGTGTCGTTAATACAACGAATTAGCGTTTAACGAATATCTTTCGTTAATATTTCGACCTACTTTAGTTAACTTTGAGTTGTAATATTAACGAATAGAGGGTAGTAATATTAACGAAGTACAATTTTACTACAACAGTCTCAATTAGTAATAGTTACGAAACTTTCGTTAATACAACGAATTTAAGTTTAACGAACGTCATTCGTAAATAGTACTACGTACTTTAGTAAACTTTGAGTTGTAATATTAACGAATAGTGGGTAGTAATATTAACGAAGTACAATTTTACTACAACAGTCTCAATTAGTAATTGTTACGAAACTTTCGTTAATACAACGAATTTAAGTTTAACGAATTTCATTCGTAAATATTACTACGTACTTTAGTAAACTTTGAGTTGTAATATTAACGAATAGAGGGTAGTAATATTAACGAAGTACAATTTTACTACAACAGTCTCAATTAGTAATTGTTACGAAACTTTCGTTAATACAACGAATTTAAGTTTAACGAACGTCATTCGTAAATATTACTACGTACTTTTTTTCAGTGTATGATTCAATTTTTGATGTGATCAATTTCAAGAAGACATACTACTTTTTCTATCTCCTATTTATATTGATTATTTCGTCGGCCTAATGAACGTAAATTCTTACATTTGATTCAGTAAAACCAGTTTTAACGTTTTGTTTGAGTAAATGGATATCTTTTTACTTTGAATTGAAGTGAATCAAAAAAAATTTGTAATTTCAAAACCTGCATGAAAATTATTACTATTATTATAGGGTATGGAGCTCATCGAAGAGTTTATCTGACGGAGAAATTCTTCTGGTCTCTCCGAAATTGAAACCTTACTCTTGAACATTATTTAATTTATTTTGCTTGCTTATTGTCAGCACATTTAATATTAACTTTTAAAATTAAACATTAATTAATGACAAGTTTTTATTGACAATCTAAATACAACCATTAGTTGGGTATCTTGGCGCAACATTTCAATCCTTCTGGGCAATGTCCTTTCTTATTTTCAATGCTGCAAAACTTCTTACACACTCCATCCGATATAAATTCGTCAGAGGGGTTCTGGCAACGCACTGTTTAAAAAGAAAGCATTAGAGAACATAGATTATTGAATAATTAAGTGTGAAAATATGCATGTTTCTCTAGCTCTAAGATAATAATGCTATATTATAGTTATAAAAATTAAACTTTGCGAACCAACCACAAATTTAAAAAAAAACGCTTTTAAAAATTCATATTGAATGCGATCATTTTATTGGTTCTTTTTAATTTTAACTCCGCCCATTGACAATTATTATTCCCATATGAAACTTTTTGAATTTTACTAGTTTTTTCGTTGCAGTCAACATGAATGTACCGAGCATTAATAATATTGCGAACGCATAGGGTGAATTCGAGATTTGCCGTGGTTGCGCTAGTCAAAACCGACCCTCCACACCGTTTCCCTCTAATTCCCTGTAATTTAATACATAAAATGTGAATGATTGACGTTATTACACGATGTGTACAATTGCGTGTTACAGTGTATAAAATGGATGCTTGCAGTGTACAGATTGTGTAATTTTAGTGCCTTTCATCAAGTAAAGGAAATAAGTTATCCAGGGTATGAATTGAATAGAAAAGTGTCCACATTGTGAAAAATTCTAAAATTACACGAACTCATGAATTGGATATCCACTTTGTGAACTGTACAATAACACTAAGTAGGTGCGATAGATTTTGTTTAAAAAAGAAAAAAAGCTATCGAATAAAATAATATGTGAAAGTACATAAAGAAATGAACGTATTAGCATAATAAATTTTTATGTAAAAAAATACTTACAATCTCCATCTTGGACTTGCATACTAGCTGTCACTGCAGCAAATAGAATGACAAAAACTAATAAACAGGTTAGCTTCATAGTTACTACTCCGTACCTAGTCTAACTCGGGCTATTTATATGTTTTTGTTATAGAAGTGGAAATAATTTAAGGCAATTAAAAGCATAATTAAAAAAATAAAATGTTGAAAATGATTTGTATTAAAGTAAAATTTTAAAAATTATATACTATAACTGATTGCAAATAATGAGAAAGATAAAGTAAGTAGCACGCAATTGTTATTTAAAGGCGTTGATATGCATAAAGTGGGTGATAACTATTAATTGGGAATTCTAAATTCTATGTTGTGGTTAAAAATTTATGAATACCAACACCTTAAAATAACAATTGCATGCTACTTTATCTTTCTCATTATGTGCAATCAACTATAGTAAATCATTTTTAACGTTTTATTTTTTTAAATTATACTTTTAATTGCTTTAAGGGTAGGGTTTATGAGTTCCCCATTTTTGGTTAAAATTAATATTAGACATAAAAATTTGAACAAGAATCAACTTTTGAATAGTAGCAGGTGCTCTTCTGAATGACTTCAAAAATATATCTTTAAATTTTACAGTGATATCTTGTCCGATTTGCTAAACCAATAATAATTTTAGGTTATTACAATTTTACTTTGATTTTCTTGAAAAATTTGTGTTAAAGTAAGCAAAATATGTACCTAATTTAGTTAATTTTAAAAGCACTTTAAATAAGTAGGCACTACCAAGATAAGTAAACAATAACATATTTTTTGGGAATTTTACAATAATTGATATTTTAAAGTACGGGGAACTCCTCGGTGTAAATATTTAAAGATTTAAGTAGATTTAAGTGAATTGATTCAATTTCATTGTGCGTGTAGGTTTTGTATTGGACTTCAACAGGTTCAAGTATAAGGGCACGCTTCATTGCCAATTTCGAGAAAATTGAATTTGAATAATTATATATTACTGATGATCTGCATAAAAATTAACATAAATTTGGTATATTGTTAATAGAATTGCGTAAGATTGCAAAAAAATTAAAACATATGCGAAGGGTGCTGGGATCGCATCCAGCTCCTGCCAATTTGTTTTTTTTATTTATTTGATTATTAATTCCCCCCAGTATAATTTATGTCATCGTTCTCAAGAAAACCAAAACGCTATAATAAACCCTACTCACAATCTGAAAATATTGAATGTTTTACCTTTGAACAGTGAGGCACTGGAGGGTGTTCCACACCCCCCAGACCTCCCGGTTAGGGCAGTTTATTTTTTCTTAGTAATAAATTGAAGACATCAGCATAAACGATCTAGAAAAAATCTCGAGAAATACTAATTAATTCTAACTTTAACAAGTCACACTCAAGTAACTAATATTCCAATTAGCCCAAATTAAAAACCAAAGTTGTCAAGACCGGGGGGTCTGGGGGGTGTGGAGCACCCCCCAGGTACACTCAAACTGTGATATATAAATTTCCAAACTTATACTCTTCAGCATTAAACGATTAATAATGACAGTTTTTAGCACAAGAAATATAAAGCAGAGACCGAGAATTTAGGGGAAAAGAGGATTATGAATTCCCCCCAGTATAATATGTCATCGTTCTCAAGAAAACCAAAGCGCTATAATAAACTCTACGCATAATCTGTAAACATTGAATGTTTTACCTTTCAGCAGTAAGGCACTGGAGGGTGTTCCACACCCCCCAGACCTCCCGGTTAGGGCAGTTTATTTTTTATTAGTAATAAATTGAAAACATCAGTATAAACGATCTAGAAAAAATCTCGAGAAATACTAATTAATCCTAACTTTAACAAGTCACACTCAAGTAACTAATATTCCAATTAGCCCAAATTATAAACTAAAGTTGTCGAGACCGGGGGGCTGGGAAGTGTGGAACATCCTACAAAAACACTCAAACTGTGATAGATAAATTTGCAAACTTATGGTTTTCAGTATTAAGAGATAATCCTTAATCTTTGCGGGTATGGCTCTAGGCCTACTTGAGGGGCGACCCTCAAAGGAGGGGGACCGCCGGCTTTACGTGCCCTCCGAAGCACGGGATACGGTCATAGATAGAAAGAGAGTCAGAAAGAAAATTTTCTTACTAGACTCCTCCCGGAATTGAACCGGTGCCTTTGCATTAGTAGTCGATCGCTCTAACTACTAGGCCAAGACCGTCTCTATTAAGAGATAATGGTGAAAGTTTTAGCACAAAAAATATAAAGCAGTGACCAAGAATCGGGGGGGGGGGGGAGATTATGAATTCCTCCAGTATAATATGTCATCATTCTCAAGAAAACCAAAGCGCTATAATAAACCCTATTCACAATCTGAAAACATTGAATGTTTTACCTTTGAACAGTGAGGCACTGGAGGGTGTTCCACACCCCAGTTTGTGAGTTTATTACTTTCCCATTTACGTAGTAAAGGAAAGTATTGTAATCGAGTAAAAAAATTTTGAGTTAGCATTTTTCCCATGGTCTATGAGTCCATAGAAGTCGTTTAAGACAATTTTGGAATGATGTCTGGATGTGTGTATGTGTGTATGTGTGACCGTTTTTTCGTTCACGATTTCGAAAAACGCATGGACCGATTGACTTGAAATTTGGCAAGTTGGTTGCAAATCACCGTCTAAAGAGGTGATTAGATTTTGGTTAGAATCCGTTCATTTTACTTAATGTTTTGAAAGAAACAAAACTTCTAATGCGCCATACTTCATTCTATAGTAATAGTTAACAACGAAAATAATGTCAATCGAAAGAGATTTTATTTCTGCGTGTAAAGATACCCAACACTTGAAATTTTCTCTTGAATTATTTATGAAATACCGAAATAGAATTATTGCATTTAAAATAATATGAGCGGCCTTGGACACAAAATAACCAATAAATTCAAACAAATGCTTTTAAAATAAAATTTTTAAATTTAAACAAAATTTTAGTTGTTACGATAAACCTAGCAGTGAATGGGAAAGTCATGTGATGTCACATCAGATTTTTTATTAGTAATAAATTGAAAAAATCAGCATAAACGATCTAGAAAAAATCTCGAGAAATACTAATTAATCCTAATTTTAACAAGTCACACTCAAGTAACTAATATTCCAATTAGCCCAAATTATAAACCAAAGTTGTCAAGACCGGGGTATGGGGTGGAGCACCCCAGGAACACTCAAACTGTGATAGATAAATTTGCAAACTTATGGTTATCAGTATTAAGCGATAATGGTGAAAGTTTTTAGCACAAAAAATATAAAGCAGTGATCAAGACTCGGGGGTGATTATGAATTCCCCCCAGTATAATATGTCATCGTTTTCAAGAAAACCAAAGCGCTATAATAAACTCTACGCATAATCTGTAAACATTGAATGTTTTACCTTTCAGCAGTAAGGCACTGGAGGGTGTTCCACACCCCCCAGACCCCCCGGTTTGGATAGTTTATTTTTTATTAGTAATAAATTGAAAAATCAGTATAAACGATCTAGAAAAAATCTCGAGAAATACTAATTAATCCTAACTTTAACAAGTCACACTCAAGTAACTAATATTCCAATAAGCCAAAGTTGTAGAAACCGGGGGGTGTGGAACCCCATCCAGTACCTCACTGGTAAAAGGTAAAACATTCAATGTTTACAGATTATGACCGTGTTCGACTTGGACGCTTACAGCGCTGTTAGTACGAACTGGCGCAAATGCAAACGCTTTAAGCGTTCGACTTGGGAATGTTGGCGCTTACGGCTCCGTGTAAACGCAACCGTGACGTCATGGATTCGCCATTTTCTCACGCTCACAACGCAAATTTCATTTCGGTAGGGCAGCGTAAGCGCGGCGCTGTAGTGGTAAAATTGTAACTATTTTTGAATTTATTTGAAACCTAAATATTTTAGGTTTACTATTTAACTTCAATATTTAAATTTAAACATAAAATTAGTTGTCCTATATTAATTATTACTTCAATAATTTATTTCCTTGTTTTAACCGCTCAATTTTTATAAAAAATTAGTGACAAGATTGTAAATGAAATTAATTGACCCAAAATAAATTGTTGTATGAAATTATAGTTATTAATTTGTGAAAAATAGCTAAAATGTAATCGCATTTAAAAACAATTATTATTTTAGATTGTTTGAATATTTTATAGGTTAAGCAACTGTCACTTTTAAATTGCAGCGCTGATGGTGCTGTCATATCGTTCGATTTGGAACGTCAGCGTGAGCGTTGTAAGCGCATATTTTCCAAGTCGAACGGCAAAATTTGCGTGCTATAAGCGTTAGCGTTCGTTGGCGCCAACAGCGCGTAAGCTTCCAAGTCGAACACGGTCCAAGAGTAGGGTTTATTATAGCGCTTTGGTTTTCTTGAGAACGCTGACATATTATACTGGGGAAATTAATAATCAAATAAATAAAAAAATGGCAGGAGCTGGATGCGTTCTTTGTGCCCTTCGCATATGTTTTAATTTTTTGCAATCTTACGCAATTCTATTAATAACTTACCGAATTTATGTTAATTTTAATTACATGCACATTGTTCAAAACAAAGATAAATGAAAATCAGTAATAATATCGTAGCATTTGCACATACCAAGTATATGGTTCGAACATGGTTCATCGACTGCTTGTTTTCCGTCTATTCAAAGAAGTAGGGTTAGTATTTACGCAACGTTTGGGAAGCCTGTTTGGCGATCACGATCTTAGGCCACGTTCATCGACGTTTGCATTCGAATTTTGTGGCGCGAACTTTTAATTCTACTTTTCCCGTATTACAAACTTAATGAAAGTTTTCATTTTACCGTTAGTGATTCCCACTTGGCTTGATTTTACCACCATACAGTATTCTTTAAAATGTTTCTAGTATTCAACGAAATATTCGTATTACTCAAATAAGTGTACTCCAAGTATAGGTCTCACTTAATCTGGTTTTATTGAGGAAATCTAAATATTAAAATTCTCTGAAAGAATTTAAAATGATCTCTACGCATGCGCCTGTTGTAAAAGATACTTTTATGTCTCCATAATAAGATTTATCCAATAATGCATTTACTAAATCCGAAAAGACATTTTCAAGGTTTCTATTTTAAGTAAACCCGCCAAACTTTCAAAGGTTTTTCGGTGAGAGTCGGTTAACCCTGATTGCGATTTTCACAATTTTTTTTAATTATGAAAGATAACCATGCCATATTCACATAATAAAATAAAATTTACGAACGGAAAACAAATTTGGTTAAAAAACAGCTTTAAAAATTAATTTGGAATGCAATTTTCTTATTGGCTCTTTTGAACTGAAACTCCGCCCACCGAAATTAAAATAGATTGTGGTGACAGTTATTAATTAGAAATTGTAGTGATCGAATATACAAAAATTTATAAAAAAACACTTACCAATACGTAGATGAAGATGAATGAAAATTTACCAATCACAAAATTCTGCGCTAGCTGCACTACGAAATAACACTGCCAAAACCACGTGTGACTCACCGAGAGTTTTTATGCAAACGGTTGATGAGTTAAATAATAAAATACAACTGTTATAAAATCGAGTTTATAAACAAGAGACCTGTCTATATCAGCGCTATTCACGACGGCATTGCCTATAAGTAATATTGCTAATTTGACGTTTAAATGACATTTGACAGACTTAGCAAGTTTTCTTATTTTGTAAAGATCGATAGGAATTGTTATGCTAGCAAGCTTGCTAAGTTGATCAGTGATATTCGCGGTTTTATTAAACTTAATCAGCTTGCTACCTTAGCAATTGCTATCAACTTTTAGAGAATAATGCAGAATAAAGAAAACTTGCTAAGACTGTCAAATCTTATTTATACGTCAAATTAGCAGTATTACGTACATGGACTTAGAAGGTTAGGACATGCAACTCCCTATCTGAAAGCTTAAAATTTCCGAGCTCTTAACCGAATAACGATAAATCTCCCACAGGAGGCGCTGAATGTCATTGACCAAAATGAAATAAAATTAAAATTTCAAATTATGGATTCACCAATATAAAAGTGAAAGAATATTGTACATAAGAAAATATATGCATATTAAAAATTATAATATTTACAGATGTGTTAAAAGTTGGTGTTATTAAGTTTTAAGTGTTTGTTTATAAGGTAAGTAGTTTTCTAACCTTCAAAAATTGATGCAATAAATTTGTATTTTTCTATTTAATTAGATTTAAAATGGGTTTCAAATGTGTTGTACCTAATTGTGTAAGTGGCTATGACAGCGAAAATAAGAAAACTAAGGCGTATAGTATGTTTAAAGCACCACAAGATCCTGAAAGGCTCAAACAATGGAACAAAGCTATCCCTCGAGATTTTGAATTAAAAGATTGTCATAGGGTTTGTGAAATACACTTTGCAGAAGATTGTATTATAAGAACATATATATTTTACAGGTATGTAAAACATATGTTTTGTAGGAAAATTGTTTAAATAACGCTATAAAAACATTTAATTTTTGTGTAAATGTATTACTTTTTATCAATATTATGCCTCATGTATTGCCGCGCCACCTAGTATTAAAGTTTGGCGTGATTCGGTTAAGAGCTCGCCATTTTACTATGAGTTGCCAGTCCTAATCTTCTAAGTCCATGATTACGTATAAGCAATATCGTCGTGAATAGGACTGTATGTCTCGACTTTGTATTTTGTAAGATCTTTACCAGCTGGTAAGTCATTTTATTTGATATTTAAGGTTACAGTTGTTTAGAATTTTTATCTTATACCGACACAATTATCACGTTTTGTGATTGCCACACACTGTTCAACAACAATTCAAAATTGTTGAAGATTTATATTACAAGATAAGGAACAATTTTCTTTATAACATTGTTCTATGGCTTTTATTTTTTTTAAATTAATAAGTCTTTGACAATATTCACTAACCTCTTCAATAGTTTAGTCGGGGTTAATTACATCACGACCCAAAAGCAGACCAAAATCTTCCCGTGTTAATCTTATGGACGGTTTGAGGCAGAATCGGGATAGCCACACTACTCATATTTTTTCATTAAAAAATTTGTTTTCTGCATTTTCTATTCCACGTTTTTAAAGAGAGTTGAGAAATTGCTTGAGAGTTTGCGTCAACTTTCTAGTAAAACAAAACACGTTGACTTGACATCCGAATGTCATAATCTACTATTATTATTTTGCCGCAGTAGGCAGTGTGCGCACTTCCCAATATTAGGTAATGGCCGCTGTCGTATTTAAACGTCAACAGTGTAATAATAGTGCCGTTTCGTAGATTAATCTGAATTATGCAGATAGAATTTTCACAGATATTACAAAATGCCAAAAAAAGATATTAAAACGGAAGAAGTGGTTGTCAAACTGGAATCATTACGTCATTTCGTTGACATTCAAGATGACACTTCGAACAAGGAAGGAATATTTTCAAACGAAGGAGAAAATGGTAGCAAAGCCATTAAAATTGAAAACGTAGGGGACATGGATTTCAAGCTAACAGATTTACACCATTCCATCGACATTAAAGATGAGTCTTCAATTATCGAGGAGCAAGAATGTAAAACAAAACAATTTGAGTGTCGGGTATGTAATAGAATATTTACTAATAAATTGCAACTTGGAAAGCATGCAAAGTTCATTCTAGCGAGAGATGCTCGTAAAAAGTTTGAAAGGTTATATACGAACTCGCACTGAGGAGAAACCGTTTGCTTGTAGCTTTTGCAAATTTAAAAGTTATTACCGAGGACATTTCGAAGGTCATTTACGAACTCATACCGGCGAGAAACCGTACAAGTGTAGCGTTTACAATCATAGATGTACTAAAAAGAAGCTTTGAAGATTCACCTACGGACTCATACTGGTGAGAAGCCGTATGCATGTAATATTTGTGATTATAAATCTTCTTACAAAGGACAATTGAACAATCACTTACGAACTCATACCGACGAGACACCCTTTGAGTGTAAACATTGCAAGTATAAATCTTTCGTTGAACAAAATTTTAAACGTCATTTATTAATTCGTAAGCACCATTATGGTGGGACAGCATCAAAGTATCCCAAACAAGCAAATCACAATCCTCGAGGTGACGCTTGACAAAAGCTTATCATTCGCACCCCACATCAACAGGGTGGTGCAGAAGGCGGAAAAAAGCTATACTGCTCTCTCCGACTCATACCGAACATGCAAGGTCCAAACACTACCAAACGTGGGGTCCTATCGTCGGTGGTCCACGCAATTATACTCTACCGGGCACCCATATGGTCGGGAGCAATGGAGGTCGCCAAATATTGAAATACCCTTCTGAAGGTTCAACGGAAGATGGCCCTAAGAGTGTGCTGCGGCTATCGAACAGTATCTTTTTTTAGGCTAAGCAGGGAAGTGAGAATCTTGAAAAGGCTCCGGTTTGATTTAAACCGGGAGTGTGGAGTTTCACCCACCAAACTCATCCCCGTATCTCGCCAGACTCCCGGCATTTGCTTTCCAGCATTCCTTCGGGTTTTGGTGGGCGTTTGCGTTCTACAAACTGAGATTATTCCGCAGACTCTTTTGTCCGCGGGTGTGCGTCCGTTGTTGCTTCCTGATTATTCCGATTGGTGATCTGTCTCGCTATTTTAATTTGCTTCTCCACCCTTTTGCTTTCCCCTTGGTTGTTGGCTAGTCCACGGGGGTGTTGTTCCCGTAGTCTGGCTGCTGATTCTTCGCCCCTTTCGGCTTCTTTTCTGGCTTTCTTGATGGTTTTCAGCAGGGTGGTGATCTGCTGCCAGAGGAGGGGATTGTCCAGCATGTGGTGGACAATGTTATCAAGTGTCGGTGGCTTGTCTGGAGCAAAGGAGAGCCTCTGCCTGGCTTGCTCCCATCTGATGCAGTTGAAGATGGCGTGTTCTGCATCATCCGACATCCCGTAGTACCTGCACGAAGGATCCACCCTCTTGTTTATGCGGTGCAAGTATGCGTGTCTGAAGAGGGCCTGAGTGAGGTGGTAACTCAATTCTCCATGTTTTCTCTCCGACCAAATTCCGACATCTGGAATCAGTCGGTATGTCTATCTGCCAGCTTTTGAGCCTCGTCATCTGTGTTGCCACATCAGGGTGGTTTCTCCTGGCTGGCAGGGCGTGCCTTGGTGTTTCCTGGCTCGTTGCAGTGCCTCGATGTCTATGGGAAGGAAAGCGTTCAGTGAGATGGTGCAGTAGCCGCATATTATCCGGAGTGTGTGTAGAGTCTTTTTCTGTTCCGCTGGGTGTCGTACTGCGTTGGGTGAATGGCGTCGTACCATACGGGGCCGCGTATAAAATTATTGATGTTATAACAGCTCCCAGCTTTTTCCTCTTGATGGTTTTCGGGCCTCCGACGTTGGGCATGAGACGAGCGATTGATGTTGTTCCCCCAATGCCTTAGCTGCAACTTCCTCTACGTGTTTGATGAAGTTTATGTATTTGTCTATCTTCACCTCTAAACGGACAGTTGCAGCGGGACGCCGTTTAATTGGAGGCGCACTTCCGGCTCTCTTCTCCTTCCGCACACGGCGTCGGCTTCGGACGTCAGTCCTCTCGCCTCCGCCCAGGTGACTATGATTCTTATCACCGTGTTTGCTTTCTCTTCGAGCCTTCGCTCTTTGCGATATTCCACGACGATCGTGATGTCGTCGGCGTGTTTTGACACGTTAAATAAATTTTACCATCTTTAGTATCGTTTAGTAAAAAATTGTTTGATCATGATTTGAGGAATCATTTGTGATGTGAAGCCTTCCCTGCTCATAATTTCATAACGACCCAAAAGCAGGCCAAAATCTTATAAGGCAGCCTTATGCCGATTTCTTCACTTAGGAAAGCTCTATTAGATAAATTACCAAATTAACCAATCAGAGAACAGCAAAACAAAACAATCAGAAATATGATAGGCTACTTCGTTAATTTATCTTATAGATAGATTATCTAAGAGAAATCTCGAGGTGAAAAATCGGGCATTAGACAGGCAGAATCGAGATAACCGAACTACTGATAATTTTTTATTAAAAATTCCTTCCACGTTTTACACCTTGTAATTGCGTCCACTTTCTAGTAAAACAACAAACGTTGACAAAACAACCGATTATCACAATCTACCATTAGTATTTTGCCGCAGTAGGTAGCGTATGCACTTCCCAATTTTAGATAATGGCCGCAGTTGTATTAAAATGTCAAAAATGAAATGAAGTACCATTTCGCAGATCAATCAGAATAAGATGGAATTTTCACAAATATTACCAAATGCCAAAAAGGAAATTAAAACGGAAGATGTGGTTGTCAAACTAGAACCATTACATCACTCGATTGACATTCACGAAGATCCTTCGACCAAGGAAGGAATATTTTCAAACGAAGGAGAAAATGGTAGGAAAGGCATTAAAATTGAAGATGTGGAGGACGTGGATTTTAAGCTAGTAGATTTACATCATTCCATCGACATTAAAGATGAGACTACAATTATCGAAGCTCAAGTGGATCAAGAGTGTAAAACAAAACAAATTGAGTGTCGGGTATGTAATAGAATATTTAATAATAAATTGCAACTTGGAAATCATGCAAAAGTTCATTCTAGCGAGAGATGTGCTCGTAAAAAAAATTTGAAAGTTCATGTAAGAATTCGCACTGGCGATAAACCGTTTGCTTGTAGCTTTTGCAACTATAAAAGTTATCAGAGGGGACATTTGGAGGGTCATTTACGAACCCATACCGGCGAGAAACCGTACAAGTGTAGCGTTTGCGATTATAGATGTACTAAGAAAGAAACTTTGAAGATTCACCTACGGACCCATACTGGTGAAAAGCCGTATGCATGTAATATTTGTGATTTTAAATGTTCTTACAAAGGGCAGTTGAACAATCACTTAAGAACTCATACCGACGAGAAACCCTTTGAGTGTCAACATTGCAAGTATAAATCTTTCGTTGAACAAAATTTTAAACGGCATCTATTAACCCATTCTGACGAGAAACCCTTTAAGTGTGACATTTGCGATTACGGATGTTATCAGAAAGTCCATTTGAAAGTTCATTTACGAATACATACTGGTGAGAAGCCCTTTGAATGTAATATGTGTGATTATAAATGTTGTTCCAATGTACAATTGAAAAAACACTTCCGAACTCATACCGATGAGAAACCGTTGGAATGCAAGATTTGTGACTATAAATGTTCTCTCAAAAGGCAGCTGAACAGTCACTTACAAACTCATCCCGAAGTGAAGTCGTTTGAATGTAAATTTTGCAATTATAAATCTTTAGAGGAATACAATGTTAAACAACATTTATTAACCCATTCCAACGAGAAACCGTTTCAGTGTAGCGTTTGCGATTACAAATGTTCTCGGAAAGGATATTTGAAATGTCACTTCAGAATTCATACCGATGAGAAGCCGTTTGAATGTAACATTTGTAAATATAAAACTTTTCGCAAATCACAATTAAAAAATCACTTCAGAAGTCATACCGGTGAGAAGCCCTTTGAGTGCAAAAGTTGCGGTTTTAAATGTTCTTACAGAAACAATTTGAAAAGACATATTAGTACATTTCATGTTGGCAAAACTTTGTTTGTGTGTAACGTTTGTAATTGTGAATATTCCAAAAAAAAATTTTTAATAGTTCATTTACGAACACACACACTTACCCTTAAGCAAGCACCGTAATCCAGTGTGTTTGGAATGTTGTTTGTGTTGCAAGTTTGGAAATCGTTCCTATAAACTATTTGCCGTCAATGTTGGTAGAATCAAATTGGTGAAGTTAAAACTTGAATATTATCAATATTTATGTGCAGCGTAGTTCATGTACTGTCAGAAAATTTAAGAAAATGCAATCACCGAAATGTCATTTCACATATACCATTTGAGATCTTTTTTTTAATTTTACGCACCTTATCACTGAGTAATTAATTATTTAAGAAAAATAATTTTGTGACAACATAGCTTTTCATTATAATTTAATAAATAACTTGATAACAAAGTTAGTGTATTCTTTTTCGTTATAACAGCTTGTAATACAATTTTTCAACACCTTGTATAATCAAATCATCTCGTGGGTATTGCAGGTTTCTTCACAAGGTTGGTGCGCATTTGAATATAAATTATAATTTTTATTCTTTCGTATTGATTACTCGTAATTAATTCCATATATCTTTACGATTTATACTGTGGGGTTTGTATCTTCCGAGTACAAGTTATTACCATAGTGATTATTTCTCGACCTAACCTCAAAAGTGAGCTGGAAATTTTTGTACTCAAATCAAATTTGAAGTTGATCAACTTTCGCTTCCGATATGAACGAGACGATACCTTTAGAAGAGCTTAATAAATTCGAAGAAAGTATCATTAGTTTGCGAGCTCCCAATAATGTCTATTGTGATGGTATTACGACAAACAGTGGAGAAAGTCCCATTAGATGTTTTGCACCATTCCATTAATATTAAAGATGATGTTGATCCGATTTTAGAGTATCAACGGGATAAAAATGAGGTAAACTATAAATCTTTTTTTGTCTTGGTTAATAAAATATCTGATTATGGTATCGACAGCATCTGCTGTCATTTCCACATTTTAACACAACAGAGATATATATTTAAAAATTGTTGCATGATATCAAATGTGACCTCGAACATGTGTTGATAAATTAATATCTACATAACTTTTTTATAAGGATGAAGTCGAACAAACAAACACAATAGGTTTGTTTGTCGAACAAACAAGCACAATAGGTTTGTTTGTTCGACACTTTTGGAACAACTTATCGTTGATGTAAATAATCTAACCTCAAAATATTTTATAAATAAGTTGTATCTGTGATGTCCAATACGAATAATTTAAGCTACAAGATATTGCAATTCAAGTAGTAGTACTTGATTTTTCAATTTATTGTCTTGCAGATGGGTGCGTTGGGTCGACCGGGCACAGGCCTTGTACAGAGTTACTTTTTCACTCTTTGATGTTTTAGCATTGGGACCTATGAATGGGTATAATAATTAGATCACAAAGTTGGGCTTATCCAGTCGAGCCTGTAATTTCCTGTCCAAATAGCAGCTTCGAGTCTAGCGTGGTGCCCAAGTGTTTTACCGTCTTCTGCCATGGGAGATTTGCACTTGTGGGTGAATCGAATTGCTTCCATTTTTGGTATGTTGACTTTTAGCTTCCATATCTGAAAAAATACAAGAATTAATTTAATGTGTTCTTCTAGGTACGTTACATATTTCCTAGTTTCCTTGGAATGTGCGAAAATGGCTGTGTCGTCTGCATAAATTCCTATACTTGTTTTGTGATGCCGAGGAATATCATTGATCGGACCCAGTAATGAGCCTTGCGGTACGCCGGCAGGAACGTCAACCATATTGGAGACTGCTTGGTTAACGCCAACGAAGAATTTTCTACCCTCGAGGTATCTTACGATGATCAAAATTAATTTTATTGGAGCTTTAGTAAATTTAACTAGCTTATAAATAAGTGCTTTGTGATCTACAACGTTGAAGGCTTTTTCCAGGTCTAATAGCACCCGTGTTAATGTGCCTTAAATTCACGATTTTCTCCTTGACGCACGTTACTTGATACGTCATGCTGTTTCCGGCTCTTGTATCTTTGAAGGCAGATAGCTTCTTTGATGTCTGCGTGGGTGACAATATTTGTGTCGATCGCTCGTTGCAGAGTTTATTGTATGTGTGCCAGTTGGTTGTGCGGACGTCTTTTTCGTGCACTATGACGAAATTTAATTCGAGCGATCAGTCTCGCAGAATATTGCCCCAAGTATTGCTCGTTCTGCATTTCCAAAACGAATGTTTTGCATTGAAGTCTCCTCCAATGACGATGTTGGGATACTGTCTCGGGAACACGCTCAGCTCTTCCGCAAGGTATTCGTGTAACTGGGATGGATTGTAGGCTGTCCCGATGTAGAGTACCAGGCTGGTACTCTATGATTTCCAAATTATGTGAAATATTGGGTTTCGCTGGTTTGTGGGGAATGCTTTTTTGATTATAATGGCAACTCCTCCACCATGAGCTATTCTATCATTCCTGTAGCAGTGGAACTTCTTGAGTTTAAATTGGAGATCTGGCTTGAGCCAGGTTGACAAACAAAAACAATGCACCTTGCACCGACTGAATTCCGGTTTGGTTCCTTTCGGTTGTTCCAATGTAACGCAATCTAATAATAAGCGCAATCGCCTGAAATATATTTCTAACAACCTTGCTGTCAAAACTTAGAGGTTAATCCGTTTTGTAGGTGGTTTTAAAAATTACTATTTTTAATATTCGATTAAAACAGTGACTTCAAATCGTGCTTTTGTGCAACTATTTTAATTTGACAACTTCTGCAAATTTGTATGAATTTTTTTCTTTTCTCAAATTATTATTCTTACTAAGTTTTTCAAAATTATGAAAGATTTTAGTAGATATATCTGGTAACAACAGCAACTAAAAATGTTGCGTTACCATGGCAACGGCAGCAGATACACAGGAATCTTTAATTAATATCTGATAAGAATAAACGGTATAAATCGGGGGTCTGGGGTATAGAATATTTCCGAATGCCCGCTCCGGGATGTAGAAGTATTTGAAAATTATATACAAACACAATTATTACTGACACCCTTTTAGTTTTCTTGAAAATGTCTATTGGGGGATGCCGAACCACTGAACTTGAATAGTACTATTTTCGAATGAGTCTGAAGTGGAAATAATAATTAGGGAAAGTACGCAGTTCAGACTCGCATCTGGGGTCTGAGAGTAGAGAAATATAATATTTCTTTCAAACCAGTGCAGTAGACGGGTTTCCTTTCATGATATGACATCCTGAAAAGAATTGCAGCGGAAAGCCTTATGATAATAAAGCTTATCCATAATTTGCAAACACTTAATGTTTTGACTTTTGATAGTGAGGCACTGGAGGGTGTTCCACACCCCCCAGACCCCCCGGTCTGTATGGTTTAATTTGATAAGAAGTGAAATTTCTAATTTGACCTGATTCTTTTTATAATAGAAAACTACAGTTTTAGTGATCGGGAGGTCTGGGGGGAATGAACAATAAAGTTATAGTAGATATATGTATACGTTGAATAAAATATTTTAAAATATATGTATACCGCTCCAGTATAATGTTATCGTTCCATGAAAAACATAACTGATTAATGTACTGCCTTCCGATTTTGGGGCACTGGAGGGTGTTCCACACCCCCAGACCCCCGGTTTAAGCAGTTTATTTTTTAACAGAAGTGAATTGAAGATTTCAGCATATGCGCTAGGCTGTCGTTAGGTTAACATGAAATTTATAATTGTAAATGATTATTAACTTGTGAAAATAACCACTTATGCGCAACGGGGTCTCAGACTAAAATGTAAGTTGGAAAATTTTCAAATTTTACAAAACGTAATTTTAAAATATTTTATTCAACATGAAATTTATAGTCAATAAACTTCAATTCATTTCTGATAAAAATACACTGTATGGACCGGGGGGTCTGGGGGGTGTGGAACACCCTCCAGTGCCTCATAATCTCAAACTTTGCAAATTTCCTAGTATTTGTTTACGATGTTTGTATAATATTATTGTTCACATAATTAGTAAACTTTTAATGTTTTACCTTTGGATAAAGGTGCTGGAAGGTGTTCCACTCCCCCCAGACCCTCCGGTCTATATACACTTTGTTTTTAATCAAGTAAATGGAAGATTTCAGCATATCCGCTGGACTGTTGCTAGGGTAACATGACATTTTTAGTCAGTAATCTTCAATATATTACTGATTAAAATTAATTGTATGAACCGGGGGGTCTGGGGGGTGTGGAACACCCTCCAGTGCCTCGCAATCGAAAGGCAAAACATTAAATGCTTACAAATTATGTAAACATCGTAAACAAATAACGAAAATTTGTAAACTTATGGCTCTCAGTATTAAGTGAATACAGATAATTTTTAAAGCAATATAAAATGTAAGGTGGATCTCCCCCCCCCCTATGGTAGTGAGAATAATATGAAGTATCGTCCAGTATAATATGACATCATTCCCAAAAAAATTTATTTTTGATTATTATTTTAAAATTATAGTTTTAGAGATCGGGAGGTCTGGGGGTGTGGAGTATGAAGTTATCGTATACGTATACCCCCCAGTATAATTGATTTAATAAAATAACATTATTTTTAATTTCAGCATCTTTTCAAATTAGTGAGAAAGAAAAAAATCCTAGTACACTCTTATGATTGTGGATGACATAATCGCTTTTGAATATGTAAAACGAAACCACTATTGATATTCAGAAAGAGGCAATGGAAACAAAAGATCTAAGTATTTTTCTTTTGAAATATATTCAGTTTAATGTAATTGTTTGCACTATTTCATTCATGGTTTTTTTTATTCTAGAAAGCTGATAAGTTAACGGAGACTCGTGTGCAACCTTCACGAAATAAAAAGAAGGTAATAAAATATTTACTTTATTTTTTAATTTCTCCAAATTCAAATTTGGCGGCGATATTAATTATTTTAATTGATTTTCAGGTGGAAGATGGCGCTACAAGGCTGCTTTATTGTCAAAATACCAAATTTTGTTATTACACAAAATGGTTGACTTCAACATTGTACAGCTTTTGTCAGCTGTTGTATTGTAGTGTTTAGTGCTCGATTCACTTCACTCAGGCAAGATGATATGGGGCTATGCACCGTCATTCCATAAAGTGAAGAAGTTCATCATTCTCGTGTAATACATACAAGTACCATTGTAGCAATTTTGTAACCCCTACTCGACCATAACAAAAATTTCATAATCAAACTAATCAAGACAATATCTTCAATTCCTACCTAAAGTAAGTAAAACAATAAATTGTATAAAACTACGATACATAATAAATATCTACCAGTAGCAAGTTCTCGATGTGCAAATAACCATTTTACTAGTTAACGGCTTCCTTTTTGGCTACCATAAGTTATGCCGAAAAACTAATTTTAGTCTTTTTGTTTAAAATTCAATCAAATATAATTAAATAGCTTTGTTTATTAAAAATTCAAAGTGTGCGGTATGCAGGTTCAATCTAACAATTTTTGGAGTGGGTTCACTTCTCGACATGAATAATAGACAAATAAACAAGAAAATAACGCAACCCGAAAGAGAAAAATAATATGCTGTTTACATTGTAACGATGATTACTATTTCTTTCGTATTAGGTATCCAGCAAAATTATAACGATTTCATAAATTCAGTCTTGCATGTTGAGTTGTGCTACTCGTAAATATTAATTATTGTCGCATGATGCACTACTACCACCTCCTAATACAACCTGCTCTAGATATGGCTCAAATGGAAAGAAACGATGAAGATTTGAGCAGCACTTACGCAATTAAAACAGAACCACTCGAAGAGGTGAACTTTAATTTAGAAGCTTTGCATCATTCAATCGACATTAAAGAAGACAACGATACCGAACAAGTAATACAGAAAAAATCAAATATTTTCGAATGTGCTATTTCTGGGTGTATCGATAAACATAGACACACATTCGAAGGACACTTAAGAACTCACCCTGAAGAGAAACCGTTTGGGTGTGAAATTTGTAACCGTAAATTTCATTACAAATCCAGTTTAATAAATCATTTAAAAACTCACATCGGAGAGAAACCTTTTGCTTGTGACATATGTGACTATAAATCTGCTCTCAAACGTAATTTAATAATTCACTTAAAAGTTCACACCGCCACCGGGGAGAAACCGTTTGCTTGTGAAATTTGCAACTATAAATGTGTTCGTAAAGCCTATTTAATGAATCATTTAAAAATCCACATCGATGAGAAACCGCTAGCTTGTGAAATTTGTGACTATAAATGTACTTACAATTCAGATTTAAAAATTCATTTCAGAACACACACCGGGGAAAAACCATTTGCTTGTGAAGATTGTAATTATAAATGCGCACGAAAAGATCATTTAAAAAGTCATTTAAAGACGCACACCAGGGAAAAACCGTTTGCTTGTGAAATGTGTGACTATAAATGTGCTCGCAAAGACAATTTAAAACATCATTTAAAAACGCACACTGGGGAAAAGTCGTTTGCTTGTAAAATTTGTGACTATAAATGTACTCGCAAATCAGATTTAATTATTCATGTAAGAAAACACACCGGTGAAAAACCGTTTGCTTGTGAAATTTGTGAGTACAAATGTTCGGATAAATCAAGTCTTAGAAGACATTTACGAAACCACACCGGTAAAAAGTTTTGGTTTGTGAAATTTGTGACTATAAATTTTCACAAAAAAGACATTTAATTAAGCATTGCACAAATGTTCACAAATCAAGTTTTAATTGTTAATTAATTTATTCAATTTTAAGTAGTTACTAAATTTAAATATATTATCTATGATTAGATGAGAGCTTTTGTTAGATATTTGAAATATGTACAGTAATTGTAATTTGTCTATTGTGAATGCATTAATTTAATCATATTTTAAAAAAGAATTGATAATTTATTTTTACTAAATTAATAAAATGCAAAACCGATACAGTTAAAAACCATTTTTGTTCAAAGGTTGTTTATATAGTTTCTATAATTATATTGTCGTGGTGGGCAGTTCCAATTTTTTGAATAAGCTCGTTGTCGTGAAACGGGTATCATTCTCAAAAATTTATTGGTTGTTTGTTTGATAAAATAATTCAATGATGCCAAATTAGTTTTTGATTTTAAAACGATTTGCCTTTGTTTATTTTGGTGTTGTGATGACTATGTACATATTTAGTGATATATCTTTTGAAAAAATCATATATTTGCTTTAAATTTACAAACT
The DNA here is from genome assembly GCA_036346125.1 of Lycocerus yunnanus. Classification (NCBI taxonomy): domain Eukaryota; kingdom Metazoa; phylum Arthropoda; class Insecta; order Coleoptera; family Cantharidae; genus Lycocerus; species Lycocerus yunnanus. The sequence goes on from JARFIX010000286.1 coordinate 147,551, forward strand.
AGAACCTGTTAATTGGTTGGTTTGGAGCAAATCGAGCAATTAATTGGAGCACCAGAAACTAATTTTTTGGAAGTAAAGTAAAACTTGACGCATTGTAAAATTAAATATTGAAATAACGATTAAATACATCAATGGTTTTAAATAGAAAAAAAAAGCATCGATAGTTTAAATTGCAACAAAAAATTTGAAGCAAAATTTCAATTTCTTGTACTAAAGTATTTGTTATTAAAACGATGCACAATTAAACTTTTGTAATGGAGAGTAAAACGGCACGCCATACTCAATAGAACAGGAGTGTGAACAGATGTTAAAGCCAACTAAGATTCCACCTTACATTGAAATTTACAGTAAATTATAAATTACAAAATAATTAGAAAAAGAAGTTTATAAATATAAAATTTAATTTTTCATAATCGAGACTTTATTTTAAATTAAATAAGAATGTATGGTTATGTGTTTTTATTTTTAATCACTCCAGTAATCTTTTATTAAACATACCTGTATCCTAGAAGCAGGTTGCTTTAAAGCACAGTTGTGTTGAAGGGAGGGTGTGCCTTCAATGTTTTCCTTTTGGTTAGCACCTACAATAGCTGCAACTGCATATACACGGAAGAATATTTAAATTTCAATAGGAATTAATTAATAACTGTAAGTTGATGATATTGTAACAGTGTAAATATGTTTGTATATTATAGTGACCCTGTACGGTATACAATCTGTGATACACCGTCAAAAGGACAACAAACTTTGTTTGTGTTATTGTTTGTTTCACAATAAATGGATGTATGTCGTAACTATTTAATAAAAGATCGATGGTTAAGCGCACGCTATTTTCGGCATTTTAACAAAAGAGTTACCAGTCCTTACCTTCTAAATCCATGACCCATACGTTGTGTAAATTATAACCTAACTTCTTTAAACAGACGGAAAACAAACAGCAGTTAAACCAAAACGAAAACTAATGGCGTCATTAATACCTAAATCTACTCTACACAAGGGGAAAAAAATTATTGAAGTAATAATTAATATAGGACAACTAATTTTATGTTTAAATTTAAATATTGAAGTTAAATAGTAAACCTAAAATATTTAGGTTTCAAATAAATTCAAAAATAGTTACAATTTTACCACTACAGCGCCGCGCTTACGCTGCCCTACCGAAATGAAATTTGCGTTGTGAGCGTGAGAAAATGGCGAATCCATGACGTCACGGTTGCGTTTACACGGAGCCGTAAGCGCCAACATTCCCAAGTCGAACGCTTAAAGCGTTTGCATTTGCGCCAGTTTGTACTAACAGCGCTGTAAGCGTCCCAAATCGAACACGGTCATACCGTGTCATATCGACCGTGTTCGACTTGGACGCTCACGCGCTGTTGGTACCAACCATGAACTTAGAAGTTTAGGACATGCAACTCCCTATCTGAAAGCTTAAAATTTCCGAGCTCTTAACCGAATAACGATAAATCTCCCCACAGGGGCGCTGAATGTCATTGACCAAAATGAAATAAAATTAAAATTTCAAATTATGGATTCACCAATATAAAAGTGAGAGAATATTGTACATAAGAAAATATATGCATATTAAAAATTATAATATTTACAGATTTGTTAAAAGTTGGTGTTATTAAGTTTTAAGTGTTTGTTTATAAGGTAAGTAGTTTTCTAACCTTCAAAAATTGATGCAATAAATTTGTATTTTCTATTTAATTAGATTTAAAATGGGTTTCAAATGTGTTGTACCTAATTGTGTAAGTGGCTATGACAGCGAAAATAAGAAAACTAAGGCGTATAGTATGTTTAAAGCACCACAAGATCCTGAAAGGCTCAAACAATGGAACAAAGCTATCCTCGAGATCATGGACTTAGAAGGTTCTTCTAAGAATCTTCTAAGTCCATGGTCTAAATTGAACGAAAACAAAATTTGTAACACTCTGTGTATAATGTTTCCAAACAAAACATAAAAATGTGGCTAATTAATCTGTCACCTATAAATGTGATGAATATGAAATTTAAAAATAATTTTACAAATTAACCCAAATAAACGTTGTAAATAATCTTGTTTATGATTAATTAATACTTTTTAATTTCACTTTCCGGTTTTTTAACGTAAACTGCTTAAAAATACCCGTGTAAAGTTTTTATTTAATTTTAAATTCAAATTTTCGCGGTAGTTTGTTCAGTGACTTTATTTTGTAGCGGATTTCCACATGGCGCGTGCACTTTTACAACTTCAGTTTGTTTTATAATTTGTAAATCTTTAATTATTGTTTTGATCGTAGACAAAATTGAATAATTGATGTGCCTAAATACATTATTTTCGATAATTTGCTTGTCTGTGTGACTATTTATGGTTAAAAATACTCTGATTAAATTTCTATTCTCGAAGTTTACTAAATTTGATAATCACCTGGTAAGTGGGTAAATTTTATTTATTTATTCGAAAAAATTCGATGCACTAATTTGTAAATTTTTGTAGCTGTTAAAATTCCTCACTACAGGAGTTTTAATAATAATTTGCAACCTGCTGAAGGTGCCGTGCACGTCACCAATCGAAGCTGCTGTTGATCGCATAGTCATTACAATTGGAAAGTGGAGTGTCTAATCTAGTCTTTTTGGCTTTGTGGAGTACCAGGTTATCGAACCCCTAACCTCCTTTAACGGTGTGTCTTGGAACGGGCGTTGGTAAATTTGAAGTTGCTTATAAGCCAAATCGGTCTGGAAGGTGTGCGAATCGTGGCAGCATCACGCATTCCGGACCAAGAACAGGCAGGACCGTCTCACTCGTACATACACACGACGTCAGCAGAGTACACAAGCCAACTACAGTGGACCTACATACTTACCTTGTTACCACGGTATACAGAAGCTCGGCGTCGCCATCTGAAGTCATGAAACAGCTGCCGATCCCGACGCCTTAAACCAGAGGCATCTGTATGCTGGGTCTTCCGCTTTACGTAGCACCCAATCTACCATGGCACTACGGGAAAAATTGGTCCTCCCTACTTGAGATTCGAACCCATTTCCAAGACACGAGTCATGAAACCAAGAGTAGTAGACCAGCTTCGAGTGAAAGCAGAGTGCCGTTCCCAAACCTTGTTTTTAGATCATTTGTTATCTACTAGAGGAAACCACTTCTTTTCTGATAAGGCAATTGGTACCAAGTTTGAAAATTTAATGTTCATGGCTTTCCATTTCGTATTAAAATTTGGTAAGTTAAAAATCGTCACAATTATTGTCTTTCGCTAGTTTTTATTTACCTTCGGCTACTAATTACTCAACAAATTAACAAACTATGTACTACATTTAATTGAATTTGACTTTAGTACCAAATATTATCGATGACTAATCAAATTGTTATTTGTTAAGACATACAAAGAATTGCAATGCATCCGAACCCGATTGCATCGTACGATAACCATCGATAGTTTTCCAAAGTTTAATTAATCGTAGTTTACAGTATATATTTTAATTTAAAATTTATCCCTGAATTCAACCATTCACCTCAATATGTAGCTAAGTAGATTGGGTTTTTTAATTCTAATCTCTAATTTTACTTTCAAAAATCAAAATCTTCAATTATGTTACGTAAACTGAAAACGAACTGCGCTACACATAAATATTGATGATATTTGAGTTTTAACTTCATTGATTTGACCCTACCTCCCCCATTCTTTAAAAAATTAGGAGACGCAAGTTGGCACCAAATAATTCGTAACTTTTTCCGATTTCAATATTTTTATTTTTAAAATATCAATACAAATAAACTATAACAAATTATAGCAGCGATTCCCAAACTTACAACAAAAGTGATTCCAAAACAAACCAAACACACTGTATTATTGTGCTTACTTAAGTATAACTGTGTGTGTTCGTAAATGAACCATCAAATATTTTTTTTTGGAATATTCATAATTACAAACGTTACACACGAACAACGTTTTGCCAATATGAAATGTACTAATATGTCTTTTCAAATTCTTTCTGTAAGAAAATTTCAAATCGCAACTATTGCACTCAAAGGGCTTCTCACCGGTATGGGTTCTTAAGTGATTTTTCAATTGTGGTTTGTGTGAAGTTTTGTAATTACAAATGTTGCATTCAAACGGCTTCTCATCGGTATGAATTCGGAAGTGACATTTCAAATATCCCTTCCGAGAACATTTGTAATCGCAGACGCTACATTGAAACGGTTTCTCGTTGGAATGGGTTAATAAATGTTGTTTAACATGGTATTCTTCAAAAGATTTATAACTGCAAAGTTTACACTCAAACAATTTCACTTCGGGATGAGTTCGTAAGTGAGTGTTCAACTGCCTTTTGTAAGAACATTTATAATCACAAATATTACATTCAAACGGTTTCTCATCGGTATGAATTCGTAAGTGTTTGTTGAATCGAACTTTGGAAGAACATTTATAATCACACATATTACATTCAAACGGTTTCTCACCAGTATGGGTTCGTAAATGAGCTTTCAAATGCACTTTCTGATAACATCCGTATTCGCAAATGTTACACTTAAAGGGTTTCTCCCGGAATGGATTAATAAATGTTGTTTAAAATTTTGTTCGATTAAAGATTTATAATTGCAATGTTTACACTCAAAGGGTTTCTCGTCGGTATGAGTTCGTAAGTGATTGTTCAATTGACCTTTGTAAGAACATTTATATTCACAAATATTACATTCAAAAGGCTTCTCGCCAGTATGAGTCCGTAGGTGAATCCTCAAAGCACCTTTCTGAGAACATTTGTAATCGCAAATGTTACACTCGTGCGGTTTCTCGCCGGTATGAGTTCGCAAATGACCATTCAAATGTCCTCTCCGATAAGTTTTATATTTGCAAAAACTACAAGCAAACGGTTTATCACCGTTGCGAGTTTGACGAGCACATCTCTCTGCTGTATGAACTTTTGCATGCTTTCCGAGTTGCAATTTATTAGTAAATATCATATTACATACCCGACACTCAAATTGTTTGCATTTTTTTGTTTTACACTCTTGATCCACTTGAGCTTCGATAATTGAAGACTCATCTTTAATGTCGATGGAATGGTGTAAGTCTACTAGCTTGATATCCATGTCCTCCACCTCTATTTTAACGTTTCTGCTACCATTTTCTTCTTCGTTTGAAAATATTCCATCTTCGTGAATGTCAATGGAGTGATGTGATGGTTCCATTTTGACAACCACATCTTCCATTTTTTCTGTTTTAATTTCTTTTTTGGCATTTTGTAATATTTGTGAAAATTCCATCTTCTTATTCAGATTGATCTACGAAACGGTACTTCATTACACTTTTGACGTTTTAATACAACTGCGGCCATTTTCTAATATTAGAAAGTGTGTACGCTGCCTACCGCGGCAAAATAATAATATTAGATTGTGACATTCGGTTGTCAATAAACATTTTTTGTTTTACCAGGAAACGGAGAAGAAAATGTAAATTTTTTAATGAAAAATATGCTAGTAGTGTGGTTATTCCGATTCTGTCTCAAACCAGCTCATAAGATTATAATTTTTTTTTCGTGTCAAGTTACTTCTTTTAAGTTCACAAAGCTTAGTTGTTTCTTTTTCTTAAAAAAACAACTTTTTTTTGTATTTATTAAATCAGGAAATGAATGTGCTAAAAATAATTTAAAATTAGTAAATTTTATAAATTATAATGTAATTGCAAACGGTTGCAGTACTTCCGGTACCACCATCACTTATTGATGACAATCTTGAGCCGCAACAGCACTTGAAAATTTGGGTTCTGGAGCCACCGGATTTGTGAATCAACTGACGGTTCATCGAGTGGAACACGTCACGATTCAGGCATGCATGGACTGTCAACAGAATGGACAAATATGTTTGTATAGGAAAATCGTCAACTTTAAAATTGTCTTTGTCACTGTCACTTAAATTGTTTGAAAAGATTCGGGCACTTTTCTTAACCCGAAGTACATTGTTTATCTACCCGAAGCACTACCGTTATCTTAATTGTCTTGGGAAACTCAATTTAAACCTTCTAAACTAAAAATAAATATTTACAAACTTGATTTTGTTTCCAGCAATGGAAATCTTTGTTCAACAATGTGGGAGTCCATTCATTTTGCTTTTGGAAACAGATCCACAATGCAAAATTTGACTATCCGTGACGATCTATTATATATTTGTATTGGTTTTGTGATCGAATTAACTCGACAATGAATCCTGGTAAGTTAAGTTACCTTCTAATTTCAAATGATTGAATTTTAAATGTTTCAGGCTTTTCCGGTACTTGCTGAAGGCTTACTTTATGCAAATAATGCCATCAAGTGACTCAAAATTCGGATTGATGTAATCGTAACAAACTTACGTGTAAGTTATATACATATTTATATTACATGTATAATGGAATAAAATTTTATAACACAAAAAAATTAATGCTTATCAAATAATGATAACGTAATTTTGTAGGTTATGAAATTAGTTATTTTTAGAAAAAAAAATTTTATAGTGAAAGCGCCTTCTAGATGAAAATAAATTTACTTTGATTTGCCCAATCGAATCGAATTATGGTAATATTACGTTAATTTGACGCACTGACGCCAACTACAAAACCAAGATATTTTTCGATCCTCGGAAGAGAAGAAACTTGGCTAAAAGAAATAACTTACGATTAGCCTTCAATGTTTTTACAATAGTCCTGTGCGCGCGCATTATTAAAAACGGCGTGATTTCACTTCTAAAAATTTATTTGTCTTGACAGTTAACCTAAAAATTTGTTTATGTTGACAGTAAACCTAAAAATTTGAAATTTTTGGATAAAGGCGTTTTAATCAGAAGAATCTCTTGATTTTTTCTAGTTCTGAAACTTGTCCTTGCGGTGTAGTAGCCCATGGGTAGCAAATATTTTAGTACGGCCCTGCTCTAAGGAGGGTTGGGCTATTAAAATCTAGTTTTAACAAATTTCTTTATGTCATTTAAAACAAAGTATAAAGCATGCTTTGCCAACAGTTACAAATTCATAGATATCCCTTTCCATGTAAGTTTTTAAAACAACTTTATGATATTAAAAATAAATCATTATTATTTTAGATAACCTAAAAATTGTGGTTGAAAACAGGACACCCGACATCATTACAACATTAACATTTTGTTCCAACAATTTTAGTGTTAGAAATCGATGCCGACATGGATCAAATTGCATGTAATTCAAAGAATGGAATTGAAATCAAAACGGAGCAAATGGAAGAAGACATCGATGTCAAGGTAGAAGAGCTGCATCATTCCATTGACATTAAAGATGAGAGTGTAGTTCTTGAAACCGGGGTAAATGGAGAATATAAAGGTCAAATATACACACAATTTCAATGTGTGGTTTGTAATGTAGAATTTACTTCTTACGAACAGCTTACGAACCATGGAAAGAGTCGTCATAGCACAAAATTATTTGAATGTGATGTTTGCGATTACAAATCTTCGAAACGAGCAACTTTAAAAGTTCATTGCAGGATTCATACCGGTGAAAAGCCCTTTGCATGTGAAATTTGTGACCATAAATTCACACGCAAAGGAGATTTAACTCGTCATTTTAGGATTCACACAGGCGAGAAACCGTTTGCATGTGAAATTTGTGATTATAAGTTTTCACAGAAAGAAAACTTAAAAATTCATTTAAGAGTTCATACCGGGGAAAAACCCTTCATCTGTGACATTTGCGGATACAAATGTCCAAGTCAAGAAAATTTGAAAGTGCATTTCAATAAGCATACAGGCGAGAGACCGTTTTCATGTGAAATTTGTGACTATAAATGTTGTCGTAAACAACATTTACAAACGCATTTGAAGATTCATGCGGGAGAGAAATCGTTTTCGTGTGAAAATTGTGACTATAAATGTTTACGTAAGGGAGATTTAACTCGTCATTTGAGGGTTCACACAGGCGAGAAACCCTTTGCATGTGAAATTTGTGGCTATAAGTTTTCCCAGAAAGAGCATTTAAAATTTCATTTAAGGATTCATACTGGCGAGAAACCTTATGCTTGTGAAATTTGTGATTACAAATTTACTCGTAAACAAGAATTAAAACGTCATGTTAAGATACATATTGCTGTGAAATGTGTGACTGTAAAAAATAATGTTCGCGTAAAAAAGATTTCAAGTTAGTGCTAGCGAAAAACTTTTTAATGTGAAATTTGTGCCTAACGACAATATTTTTAGTCGCAGCGAACGAAGCATGCAAGACGTATTTTTGAACTAGAGGTGTCTGTTTTTGTATTACATTAGATAATTTATTGTACAACTTCTGTTCAAAACAATGTATGCAAAGACAGAAATTGTACAATTTTACTTAATAAGTTATTTATTTATTTAAAATAAGAAATATTGTAAATTTTGTACCAACAAGAAAAATTCAAATATTTTGGTAATTTAATTGGTTTTAATTTAATAATTCGATCGCTTTTATCTAATTTGGCCTTTTTTGGTGCAATAATGTAATTGTTTCGTTCAAAAAGGCAACTGTTTTTTTAACAATTGAACTGAGATATTCAGCATTTTAATGGTTTTTGTTTCGACAATTAGCTATTTTGTTCAATAATAATTTAGTTGTGGGTTTCATAATTTCACTGGTTTGTTCAATAATTTAATTATTTTTAGTTTGATTTAATAATGCATTTACTTTCCTTGATGTTTGTTCAATAATTCAGTTGTTTGGTGCAATAATTCAACAGTTTTTTCAACTATTAGACTGTTTTTTTAAACAATTCAACTGTTTTATGATAAAAGCTAATATCAAAATTGCAACGTGCAACTGTTTTGTTACTTTGTTTAATAAATTCAGCTGTTTTGTTTAACAATTCAACTGTTTTTGGTATCATAACCCTGATTGCGATTGTCATCATTTTTTTGTAAATTATGAAAGATAACAATGCCATACACACATAAAATAATAAAATTTGCGGACGGTCCACAAATTTGGTTAAAAACGGTTTTAAAAATTATTTTGGAATGCAATTTTTTTATTCCCCGTGCTTCGGAAGGCACGTAAAGCCGGTGGTAAAATTTGAACTCGTACTCAAAAATATGTACGGCTTACGGTTACGGATTGAAAAGAACCAATGAAAAAATCGCATTTTGTAAAACTTCAATTGTTTCGGCTTTTTTAGGTAAAAGATTGCTTTAGATTCTTTACTTCCTCTTCTAAATTGTCGGCAGAATTAAAGAAATATACAGTTTTAAAGTCTTCAGAAAAAAAATTATAAATAAATTTTAGCAAGGCGAATATGCATGAAAATCGTTTTTTTAATTTGTTTTGGATATTGCGGCTTTTCTATTGCAGATATGATAAAATCAAATTTTACCACCATTATGAAGCGTCCGTAAGTACATTTGTAGCCGTTTGAAAATTAAAAATTGCCTGATAATAAGAATTCTGCAGTTGAGAGAAACATTTTCCAATTATTTACTTAAATACTGCTCTGAGTCGAAAACTAAAGGGTATTTTTTTTAAGCACGGTAGAACTTGAAATTTCAATAAAACAAAAACAGTTTAATAGAATTCAATTGTTTTTTTAGTATTCAGTAGTTAGTATTTGAGATCCAGAAATGTCAATTCATCGTTTTTCATAACAATTTTGACTATCCGTTTACTGCGTGAAAAATTCTGTATTTTAAAGATTGTGGATTATGTTCATACCGAGGGGTCAACCGCTAGAGGAAATCGTGTACAATTAACTTCACACTTAACGTAATTAGTGATAATTCTGCATACTTCTTCGTACTTCATATAATTCAGCAGTAATTCACGGATTCCAAAATTTGAGCAATGGAGGGTCCACACCCCCCGGATCAAGTAGTTTATTTTTTATCATTAGTAAACTGAAAATTTCCCGTTGCAGAGGCACTGGAAGGTGTTCCACACCCTCTAGACCCCCCAACACATTTACTTGACCATAGCTAATTTTAATAAACTTGAGATATGTTTAAATATTTAATTCACTTTAATAATAATAAATTATCTAAACCGGGAGTCTGGGGTGTGGAACACCCTCCAGTGCCTCTGCAACGGAGATCTCGGTTTACTTCTGATAGAAAGTAAACTACTTGGTCTGGGGTTCTGCATGTTCTGTAATCTTTTCATTCCAAAATTTGTGCACTGGAGGGTGTTCCACACCCCAGACCCCGGATTGAATAGTTTATTTTTATCAGAAGTAAATTGAAGATCTTCTGTTGCAGAGGCACTGGAGGATGTTCCACGTGAAGTACTTCATGTACTTCATGAGATGTGTACAAAAAACTTCACCAGCGGTTAACCCCTCGGTTCATACAAGATCCAATTGATTCAAGAACTGAAATCAAATATTATCGTTCGTCACAAACAATTAAAAATGTATTACAAAATTGGGTTAAGAGGATGGGCTACTGCCAGATCAGCCGCGGCAGCCATTTGAATAAAATTGTTTTTCATAAATAATCGGAAGATGTACTTTTATAATCTAATTGAAGTTGCGAATAGAATTTTAGTGATCCATCAATTTTTCAAGATTTTTAGTTAAAATTCAATTTTTTTTTTAGGTCAAAAGGTATATAGTCAACTGTTTGCGGCTTTCCTATTGAAGATACGACAAAATAAAATAAAATCAATTTTATAAAGCGTCCGGAAATGCATTCGTAGCCGTTTAAAATTAAAAATCGGTTGGTAAATAAGAACTCTGCAGTAAAAAAATATTCTAATTATGGATCTAAATACTCGAGGGTTAATCACCTAAAAAATGTTGTACACCAAAGTTTTGAAATGCAAAAACTGCTAAAATCGTTAGAAAATTCTCTCGGCTTCAATATTGGCATTCGACAATTTCCGTCAAATTTTTAAAAAATAAGGTGTCATTGAGTATAACAAAATTAAAACAAATTTTATAAAAATATACGTAAGGGGACGTCCCTTAATTACGTGAGGTGTTTTTATTTAAATTTAGACCCCCTCCCCCTCCGCTCGTGATTTTGCTACACCGGAGACCAGTAACTTTTTGCAGTGTATCGGTTATAAAAATGTATGTTCTTTGAATTACATAGTTGATGTGAGATTTTCATTACCCCCCCCCCTATAAATGAGATTTGATGAGATTTTGTTGGACCCTTCCTTCCCATTTTGAACTCCCGTAATTAATGTAGGTCCCCTAATAATGTGTATTTTGAACTAAATAGAAGTCATATAAATTAATGCAAATCAATATCTAAGCAATAATTTATTTCCAAAATGAAGTTGTTTAAGCTTCCACTGATGAATATTTCTAAAAATTTCTGACAAATAATAGTAATTAACAGATTTGAACAAAATTATGTCATTTCAAGCTTTACTAAACATGAACCTTAATTCTAGATTTTAGGATTAGGGGCCGCCCGTAAAGGACGTCTGCAATTTTTTCAAAATTTTTAACCGCCCCCCCTCCCTCCTTGATCACAGTTGGTCACAATATTTTACCTTAAAATTTTCAAATTCTAAACAAAAATTCACAAGCTTTTTCAAATCCCAAAATGAAATTTATACGTCACATTTGGCTCCCCTCGCCGCCTTGTCACATTTGTGACTCCTCCAAGTCAAGGATGACCCTTTATGAACGACCCTACAACAACATTATTTTTGTATCTTTCCAGTTTTTTTTATATTGTCGCGCCATCTGTTGACAACAGTTTTCCTTATAAAATTTCTCTCTTTGAAATTTCTCTCGATGAAATTGAAAAGAAATTGCACAAATTAACAAAAAAAATTGCTAATTAATTTCTTAAATCGCGAACAAATTGAAAAAGCGCCAATAAATTGCCAGTATTTCAAAAATTCCCAAGAAATTGTTGGACTTGTACTCCAAAATTGCTTAGTGGCTAACCCTCGTAGAAATTTCATTGACGCGGAATCTACGGTAAAATTATATAATCTAAACCAGGTTACGAATAGAGTTTTTAGTGGTCTATCTTTTCGGAATCTTCATTTTTTCTCAAATATTACAAGATTTTTGATTTAAATTTGATCTCTTTTATATCACAAGTTTCATAGTTAACGCCCTGCTCATTTTTAGCGGAGTTCCACAGGGTTTCGTCCTCGGCCCTCTCCTGTGGGACGTAATGTATGACGGCGTCCTCAGGATCCCCACTCCACCTGGGGTGAGCATTACAGGTTTTGCGGACGACATTACAATCGTGGCAGAGGCCTGCACGGAGGGGGAACTTGAGGAATTGGTCAATGACACGGTGGCTGACATCTTCGACTGGATGCTCGCCAGAGGTCTTCAGCTTGTTCCAGAGAAGACTGAAGCAGTTGTCGTCTCGGGGAGAAGAAAAATTAGACCCGTCCATTTTCTGGTGGGCGGAAAGGTCGTTTCGACGGGCGACCAAGCCAGAGTGCTGGGGGTGGACATCGACCGCCAGCTTTCCTTCAGGTCCCACATCTCGAGAGTTTCGGCGAAGGCGGCGTCAACAGCGGGGCGCTTAGAAGAATCATGCCCAACATGTCTGGTCCAAGTGAGGCAAAAAGTAGACTCCTTTGCTCAGTGCTCGAGTCAATCAGGCAGAAACTAGAGACGGTCCAGAGGCAGGGTGCCCTGAGGATATGTAGAGCATACAGGACCATATCCACGGAGGCGGACCTGGTTATTGCGTCCCTCTTGCCAATCCATCTAAAGGCAGAGATGCGAGACGCTAAATTTCGATCCGAGACAAAAGAGATCTACGAAAAAGAGTCCACGATATCAACAACAAGTGGCAGTCGTTGTGGCGTGATTCAGATAAGGGGAGGTGGACTTACCGCCTTATTCCAAACGTCAGCTCGTGGGTGAACCGGAAACACGGAGGAACATCCTACGAGATTACCCAAGTCTTGAGTGGGCATGGCTGTTTCCGCAGCTACCTGCATCGCTTCAAAAGAGCAGCCACCCCCAACTGTTACTACTGCGGCGAGATTGATGACGCAGAACACACCATCTTTTACTGCGCAAAATGGGCCGTTAATAGAGACGCCGCCAAAACACAGTTGGGGATAGATCTGAGCCCAATAAAGATCGTTGAGGTGATGCTAGGTGGCGAGGAGCAGTGGTCAATCGTGGAATAGCTGATGGTGGAAATTATGTCCACCAAATATCAGGAAGAACTGGAACATCAAAAGCAAGAGGAGGAAAATCCATAAGCAGGCAGGAGAGTGATCCGGAAGAAATGTATATACGATTCCCGGCGGGTTTTAGTCGGTAAAAATCCGACACTACCACCCAAAACTATCTAAGTTTGAAAAACGCGTTAAATTTAAATCAACTTTAAATTTAAAATCCCGCGAATATATGAATATAATAATAATATTTGATTCAAATTTTTTCCATGTAATTGCACTATTATTATTAAACATCTGATGACAGCAATAACCATTGCTGAAAGCTTACAAATAATGTTTCGTTTTATTGTTCATTTAACCTTCTAATTTAAAAAAAAAATTTGAATCAAATATTAATTTCAAAGGTTTAATATTAATATATTTTTTTTTTTTTTTTTATTAGCAACCTTGTTTCAACTACAATCTGTTTATATATACAAAAAAAAAATAAACAATAAGTAATAGTGCCGAACAAAAGAATAACATAGTTGAAGCCGACTCATTAGTCAGCCTCACTCCAACAATCAGAAACATTTGCCCGTTCCCATTTAGTACATGGTTAGAAGAAAGAATGTATCACTATAACAACACTATTTTAGCTGGGGGAGGTCCAAGGGTCAAGTCTTTTAACCTTCTCACGTTGGTGGTAATGAGGAGATTTGAAGCCAGATTATTTGGATGATTACCTAGTCTAAGTTGGTACTTCTTGCTCGATTCAGCAATTTCTTCTTTAACTGTGGCCACACGCAGGTCGCGGTGAATAACATCATTGGGAACATACCAGGGTGCACTGCAAACCGCTCGTAAAGCTTTCGACTGAAAGCGTTGCAGTTTCATGATATTTGAATCGCTGGCAGAGCCCCACAGTTGAATACCATATGTCCACACTGGCTTGATGATGGCTTTGTATATTAGTAACTTATTTTCCAGCCTAAGATGGGAATTTCTACTCATCAGCCAGTACATTTTTCGGTAAATAAGACCTAGTTGCAGTCGCTTTTTCCAGATATGTTTTGCCCATGTAAGGCGTCTGTCTAGATTGAGACCAAGGTATTTTACCTCTTCACTTTGCGGAAGAACGACATTGTTCAATGACACAGCAGGACATGTGTCCCTCCTAAGAGTAAACGTGGTATGAATGGATTTTGTAGCATTGGGTTTAATCCGCCACTTTTTCATCCAACCCCCCACTGTGTTGAGGTGTTCTTGAAGGTATCTAGATGCAACATTTGGATCTTGATGTGATGCCATTATCGCAGTATCGTCCGCATACGTGGCGGTTTCAGTTCTTGGGTTGGTTGGTAAATCGGAGGTATACAGGAGATACAAGATTGGGCCAAGCACACTACCCTGCGGCACACCTGAACCTATGGGAAACAAAGTTGAGTGGGCATCTCCATACTTCACAAGAAAGTGTCTATCTGTTAGGTAAGATCTCAGTACCTGGCAATGAGGATGGGGTAGGGTGGTCTTAATTTTGTAGATCAATCCCGGGTGCCACACTTTATCAAATGCCTGCGAGATATCCAAGAATGCCGCAGAGCAGTACCTCTTATGCTCCAGGTCCTCTCTAATCTTCCTGACAACTCTATGCACCTGTTCTACTGTAGAATGACTCTGTCGGAATCCAAATTGGTGGTTGGGTATTATTTGCTTTTCTTCAAGAAGTGGTTTGAGCCTATCTATAAAGATCCTCTCGAACACCTTAGACAGAATGGGCAAGAGACTAATTGGACGATATGAAGCAGCTTCCGTTGGTTCCTTGCCGGGTTTTAGGATAAGAATTATTTGAGCTACCTTCCATTGCGAGGGAAAATGGCCCAATCTAAGAATAGCATTAAAAATTATTGTGATCATTTCATACCTTTTGGCGGTAAGTTTTTCAGTATTCCACCTGTAATCAGGTCATAACCAGGTGCTTTCTTTGAGTTTAGATTTTTTATACATTTCTCGACTTCTGCTGTTTTTATAGGCTTGACTGGGAGGTCCATTTGGTAAGGAGCATCTAAAATTTCTTGAATTGGTTCTTCTTCTTCTTCTGGAATAGATTCCATTGGGAAAGGTTTAAAAACGTTGCTAAGGTGATTCGCAAATGTGCTTACTATGTCTTCTTCCGTTCTAGCCCATCCGCCATTTTGTGTTCTTATTGGAGTTTTACTATTCTGGGGTTGTTTTATTTTCCTCGCTACCTTCCAGAGCGAATAGTCAGTTGACTCCGTGGGAGAAAGATTTTCTAAGAATTTCTTAATACCTTGATTTTTATGATCAGTCAGCATCTTTTTCAATTGATTGGTGGAGCGATTTAGATTTGTCTTGTCACAGGGGGCATGGGTAATTTGCCAGCGTTTTTTTAGTCTTCTTTTTTCTTCGAGCTTCCTTCTTATATAGTCGGGGCAATGTCCTGACTTTTCAACTATCTGCTCTGATGGAGTAGCTTTCCAGGCAGCCTGTTGTATTGCACCGTTTAGTTGTTCCACCGCTTCATTCACATTTTCTTCTGATTTTAGTGGGATATTCAAATTTAGTTCTCTTGACAAGGTGTTGCGAAATGCCTCCCAATCAGTATTTTTGTTTATCAAGGCTGGTGGTGCGGGTTTTGTGATCACTTTACTTTGGAAAGTAACTAACAGGGGGGAGTGATCCGATGAGAGCTCTAGGCAAGATGCAATTTTAGATAATTACGTGCTATACCTTTGGTGATGCAAAAATCAATGACATCTGGCACCTTATTAGTGTCCGTTGGCCAGTAAGTTGGATACCCGGTAGAAAGCTGGTGCAGATTATTTCTTACCATTGCTTGATATAGTTGTCTTCCGCGTGGTGTAACTAGTCTGGAGCCCCAGTGATTATGTTTAGCATTATAATCGCCTCCAGCTATAAATCTAGGCCCAAGAGTCCCAAAATATGATTCAAATTGATCTCTTTTAATAGATAGATTTGGCGGGCAATACACTGCTGCAAGAATCAATTTACCGTTCCAATCCTCTATTTCTACCGCTGTAGCCTGCAGGTTACGTTCACTATATTTGGCAATTTCATGGTGTTTAATTTTATTTTTAATGATGACTGCTGTTCCTCCTCGAGCGCTTCCTGCCGGATGATTAGTGCAATATATCGAGTATTTCGGAATTTTAATGAAGCTTTTTGTGGTCATATGTGTTTCTGAAATAAGAAGAACATCTAAATTATGGGTTGTTATAAAGTTTTTAATTTCTTGGCCATGATTGACCAAGCCGTTAGCGTTCCAAACTGAGATGTTTAGTTTGGTGTTACTTTCCATTACATTTTTCCGATCATGGTTATAAGAAGATCGAGCATCTTGTCCATCTTCTCCATCATCTTCGTGATCATCTGTTCGAGATTGTTTTGCGGTTGTTGTTGAACACCTGCTGGCATTTGTTGCTGCAGGTTATTAGGATTTGATGGTATTGTTGGTTTTGGGTATCGTTAGCAGTTCTTTGAGCATAGGAAATATTTGAATGTACTTGGTTCCTATTTGTTCTTGGTAATGGTGGAAATGAGTTAATATTTATTTCCTGATTGTTAGTCTCAACTGGTGATTCGTTGGTGATTTGTTTCTTACGTAGTGTTGGAAAGCTTTTCTTTTATATAAAAGAATATATTATATAAAATAAATATATAATTAATTTATTAATTAATATATAATTTCTGTAATAATAATATTACAAAACTTTTGAAAAATGTAATTTCAGTTTAAAATTTTAAGATAAACGAATCTCATGTGGAATTACCTGATTAATTGTTTTAAACTATTCTAGTTGCCTCGCAAACAGAGAGATGGCGCCACAAAAACTTTTTATGTTTACATAGGGGTTCATTGATTTTTGCGAATGTGGCGTGGGCAGCTTTTGGATAATAAAAAATACTCAATAAAAATACAAAATGGATGGCTCTCGCCCACCCCTCACCATTTAAAGTTGTAGTATGTTTCGAGTGGAAGTGCTCTTTTTTCATTCTGGTTTACTCAAATCGGTGAGATTAAGCAGCGTTGCGTTGTTAAAGGTCGGCGCTTCACTAACCTGCTTTTAGCATGGAGAAAATATCGCTCAAGAACGTAGAGATGTGTGCTACTAATGGTCAGTAATTTAACCTAACTTTATGTCAACAATATTAATTTTAATGTGCACCTTAAGTCAAAATAAAATGTTACGATAACATTTAATAGTCCTGATATGTTTAACATTTTGATGCTAAGTTGTCATTATTTATTCTTAATGCAACTCGTTACAGATATGACTCAAGTTCTACCTCCGGAAGAGTTACACATTATGACTAACATCGATCACGATGTGAAGACTTCGTATGACATAAGCAGCAATTGCGAAATTAAAACGGAAATGTTAGAAGACGTGAAAGTTAAATTAGAAGATTTGCATCATTCGATTGACATTAAAGAAGAAAAATATAGTGAACAAATAACACGGAAGAAACCTGCAAAAACTCACGCAAGCAAGAAATCGTTTGCTTGCGATATTTGTGACTACAAATGTTCACTTAAAGCACTTTTAAGTCAGCATTTAAAATCCACACAGGCGAGAAACCGTACTCTTGTGAAATTTGTAACTACAAATGTTCTCAAAAATCTCATTTAAATCAACATTTAAAAACTCACACTGGCGAGAAACCCTTCGCTTGTTCCATTTGTAATTACAAATTTTCGCAGGAAGCAAATTTACAATCGCATTTAAAAACTCACACTGGCGAAAAGCCGTTTGCTTGTAAAATTTGTGCTTACAAGTGTTCGCGAAAATCAAGTTTGGATTACCACTTAAAAGTTCACACAGGCGAAAAACCGTTTGCTTGCAAAATTTGTGATTACAGATTTTCACAAAAATCAAGTTTAATTTGCCATTTAAGAACTCATACCGGCGAGAAACCGTTCGTTTGCCATATTTGCGACAACAAATATTGTCGAAAATCGATTTTAGAATCGCATATTATAAAAACTCACACAGCCGAGAAAGCGTTTGCTTGTGAAATTTGCGACTACAAATGTTCACAGGAATCTGGCTTAAAATTGCATGCGAGGATTCACATCGGCAAGAAACTTTTTGTTTGTGAAATTTGTAATTACAAATGTCCCTATCAATCAAATTTAAAATCGCATTTAAAAACTCATACAGGCGAGAAACCCTTCGCTTGTCAAATTTGTGATTACAAATGTTCTCATAAAATAAGTTTGACATGGCATTTAAGAACTCACACCGGTGAGAAACCGTTTGGCTGTTCAGTTTGTGGCAAGAAATATTCACGAAAATCAGTTTTAGAATCGCATTTAAAAATACACCAGCGAGAAACTGCCGTATCAGAAAATATACCATAAATTTTATCACTCGGGAGAGAGAGTTGACGAAACCGCAAGCCACTGCCGGTCCAAGGTGAAATGTCGATACAAACTTTTTTTTTTAATTTGCGCTTCCTTCCGCGTGGGTGTGGTTGGTGGCGGCGGCCATGAGTTAAACGTCAAACGTAATTTTTTTTTATTAATAATTTTTTATTATTATACTCATACAGACTAACCGATAAAGGACTTTCGATGTCTCCATTTAAAAAAACTGTGTCTAGGTGCTACGGTTCGGCCAGTAGAAATAATTTTGCACAGCTCGACAAGAAAAATTTAGATTTTTCTTTTTGGAAAGCCGTACAATGTGAACGGGTCACTTTACGATCAATCAAAAAAGTACGGGTATGCTTATCGAGCAAACTCGAAGAGATTGATGAAAGATATTGGTTGATGTGATATGGAATAACTCCTTAGAGAAAATGTTTGATCATGTAAAGCACATGGAGTAGTGTAAATGCTTAGATAACAATTTAATTGAATTTATATACTCAATTTGTGTATGAAATTTTGATAAATAATAAATCTAATATTATCAAAGTGTCTGCTTTAGAAATTACTAATTCTAGGACCACTACAAGATCATCCCCACAAAATATTCCATTATTTCGTTGTTTCTATTTTGTTTTATTTTACCCACCACAGCAAATATTTTAAAAAACACAATACCGATAATGTAGGTTCTGCGTATGCTTGCATTCATGTAAATAAGGGTTATAAAAATGAAGTAAAGTAAAGTAAGCAGTAAAACTGGGATAAGGTGAAGACGAGTGAAGGGCGAATCTCCATTGCCACAGAGTTGAAGCTTTTAAAATAAAACTGAAGAATCCAAAAAGATAGACCACTAAAACCTCTATTTGCAACCTAGATTAGATTATAAAATTTTATTATATAGTATCCGAGTCGGAGCAATATCTAGGTGGCGGATCATTGAAAAATTCTTCCTTCGACCGCAGAGTTCTTATTTTTCAAACAATTTTAAATTATCAAAAGCCTGCGAAGGAACAAATTAAAAACACTAATTTTATAAATATTCGCCTTGCTAAATTTTAATCTAAATTTTTTAGGCTTTAAAATCAGCTTTGAATGAAGTCGACTAAATGAAAGCAAAAAGAATCCATAATATCTTTTTTGTTTTTTATTTTCTTCCGTTAAAAATTGACTGTATAACTTGTGACCTAAAATATCGAATTTCAATTGAAAATTTAAAAAAATTGACGTTTTTGAAAAAGAAATGAAGAATTCGAAAAGATGGACCACTAAAAACTCTATTCGCAACCTGGATTAGATTATAAAATTTTATGTAATATCCGCGTCAGAGCAGTATCTAGGTCGATAATTGGAATATTCTTCCATCGATGGCAGAGAATAAGGACTACGAATGCATTTCCGGATGCTTCATAAAATTAGTATTATTTAATTTTGCCATAACTCCAATAGCAAGGCCGCAATACCCAAAACAAAATTAAAAAACTAATTTCATGCATATTCGCTTTGCTAAATTTTAATCCAATTTTTTGGAAACTTGAAAATTTTAAAAACTTAAAGCCAGTTTCTAATTAAGGTGATTTAAGATTCTATAACATTTTTTGAAAATGTGTTTCATTCCGCTAAAAATTGACTGTACTTTCGACCTAAAAGAAATCAAATTTCAATTAAATATTTTGAAAATATATGTGATGTTCAGAATTGTAACCTTAATTAACGCTTTCAAAAAATGAAGAATTCGAAAAGATAGAGCACTAAAAGTTCTATTCGCAACTTCAATTGCGGTTATTGTATTGCGGAGCCAGAACAGTATCTATCAGTATTTTTAATATTTTATCATATTCGGAAAACGTCAAAATTCGTTTTGACTGATTTTCAGCAAAAATGACATCAACTTGCAAATATCTGCATCATCAATTTCAAATGTTTAAGAATCGTCGTAAAATTGTTATTACTTGAAATTTTTCAATTGAATTTTTGCTTATTAGCAATTAAGAGTTGCTTTACAATCAATAATGTGCCAAATCTTTTAGAGGGGGGGGGGAGGAGCAGAAGATTTTTAAGGACGCAAATATATATAGGTTTCAAATTAAAGATTACTTTTTATTAAATCGGTTTTCAAACAAAACAATTTGTACAACTTTTTTTTTAAATAATTATCAAGTGGGGTAAAATCGAGGGGTCAACCGCTAGAGGAAATCGTGTACAATTAACTTCACACTTAACGTAATTCATGATAATTCTGCATACTTCTTCGTACTTCATATAATTCAGCAGTAATTCACGGGATTCCAAAATTTGAGCAATGGAGGGTCCACACCCCGGATCAAGTAGTTTATTTTTTATCATTAGTAAAAAGAAAATTTCCCGTTGCAGAGGCACTGGAAGGTGTTCCACACCTTCTAGACCCCCCCCCCCCCCGGATTAAGTAGTTTGTTTTTTATTTTCTTGCAGAGATCTGCCTCACAAGGGGTACGGAATTTATAATTAATTGTCAAATTAAGAATTAAACACATTTACTTGACCATTGCTAATTTTAATAAACTTGAGATATGTTTAAATATTTAATTCACTTTTAATAATAATAAATTATCTAAACCGGGGAGTCTGGGGGGTGTGGAACACCCTCCAGTGCCTCTGCAACGGGAGATCTTCGGTTTACTTCTGATAGAAAGTAAACTACTTGGTGTGGGGGTTCTGCATGTTCTGCAATGTTTTCATTCAAAATTTGTGCACTGGAGGGTGTTCCACACCCCAGACCCCCGGATTGAATAGTTTATTTTTATCAGAAGTAAATTGAAGATCTTCCGTTGCAGAGGCACTGGAGGATGTTCCACGTGAAGTACTTCATGTACTTCATGAGATGTGTACAAAAAACTTCACCAGCGGTTAACCCCTCGGGTAAAATGATATGCGGAAAAATAACCCACAAATAGTAATTCTATAATGGAAGTTTTCGTTTTTACAGTTAGGCAACCCACCCTTTATTACTTAAAGGTAGGCTTTTGCTGAATTCCTTTAAGAAATAATCATCTTAAAAGCGGCTTGACGAATTTTTAACATTTTATCATATTTCGAAAACAACGAAAATTTATATTTGACCGATTTTGTGACAAAAATAATATTAACTTTCAAGTTTGTGACAGCCGCACGTTTTATATCACGTGACGAACGTAAATTCACAAATTTTTAAATTGCAATTATGCGAAAACTGTACGTTTTAGAAAAAAGGCCAGGGAACCAATTTTGTAGGTTTAAGTTTTGTCTTGCTGACAGTTTAATAAAATTAAAATGTAGTGCATAATTACGCCGCTCAGCACTTTTTTAAAAATTCAAACAGATTTGAACCTTCGGGAGCTCATAACTCGAAAATACTTTTTTTTTCAGATACGTATCTAAATCTTCGGAAGGACCAAACAGAATAAAATAAATTAAAATTCAAAGCTAGAATTTGGAATAAAGGAAAGTAATTCTTTGGGGTTCCATTGCCTTTTTTATGTTTTAGAATTTTTTCGTCGTCACACCGTCGTTCGAGTTCACGTTCGTGCTAAAGTTTGAATTTTTTGACTTTCAAAAATAAAAACTTTGAAAAATTATTTTGTTTTTCTTTTAAGAAATGCAAAAAAAATGAAGAGAACAAAACAAAATCAAAAAAATTAATAAATTCTGTTTGACAGATATCAAATGTTTGTTATGTTATGGCCCCACTTGTAGTTACGCCTATGGACCTTCAATTGTTATAACCTAAAAGTGAAGTTGAAAACATGGAACCAATTGTCAAATAATGTGAATTTGTTTTTTTTTTTGAGAGAAAACTTTGAATCCAATCCTTTTTAGTGATCTGAATCACCAATAGTGAAATGGATGAAATCTTGCAATCTTCATGTACTAATGCTATAGCTCATGTCGATATCAAAACGGAACATATGGTAGACATCGATATCAACTTAGAAGATCTTCATCATGCCATCGATGTTAAAGATGTAACGAATAGAGAATATGAAGGTCAAATATGCCCACGATACGAATGTGCGGTATGTAAAGTAGAATTTTCCAACGAATTGCAACTAAAAAAGCATGTAAAAGTTCATGGTGGCAAAAAATTATTTGAATGTAAAATTTGTGATTATAAATCTTCAAGACAAGCAGCTTTAAAAGTTCATTTAAGGATTCATACGGGGGAGAAACTTTATGCATGTGAAATTTGCGACTATAAATGTTTACGCAAAGGAGATTTAACCCGTCATTTAAGAATTCATACAACCGAGCAACCATTCGTATAAGAAATTTGTAATCGGAAGAATTTTTTAGTACCGGAGAACAAATCGAGCGTCAAGATTTCTCTAACGCTGGTCGCATTGCACTGAACAAAGATGTAAATGATTAATAAAAATTTTGTAAGGTAACAGCTAGTAAATTATTTTGTTTGTCAGAGGCGTATCCGGCGGCCAAAGGAATTTACATTAGAAGGATCTGTCGAAGTAAAAAACAGCACCATTAAGAATGCTGACTCTCAGGCCATGCTACTTCACTGCTTATATGCGGTTTTTTAATGCAAATTAATACTCGATTTTGTGGTATTAATCAAGGAGTTGACCGCTGGAAGAAATTTCTATAAAGATTTCCCCTTAGGATTCAATTCTCCTGATTTCCTTCAAATTTGCTATAGCTTGTACAAAGATTTCTCTTAGCGGTTACCCCTTGGTATTAATTTATCTGTAAAATTAATTTTAGTTTTACTTCTAAGCAATAATTTATATTTGTAAGAAATTATAATTTGATTTCATTATGAATAAATAGCTAATAATAATAAATTGTTTTGTTGGGGCACATAATATTGATTCGGCAGCTCTTAACTCTTCGTTCGGTAACACGAAAAGCTATTCGTTCATGCGGGAAAAACTAAAGCCTTCTTGATATTCACGCAAAATAAACAATGTTTTTATTAAATTGTCCGAAAACAAAAAGGCCAAAAAACCAAAACTCCGAAAACAATAATGCCGAAGTCAAAACACTAAAAACAAAAATACCGAAAAACAAAATCACTGAAAACAAAAATGCCGAAAACAATAACATTGAAGTCAGAACGTCGAAAACAAAAACCGAAAACAAAAGCTGATTAAATTTAGTGATTTTTTTAGTTCACTTCAGGTGATTTTAGTTTTTTGACCAATCCGGACTGCACTGGTACTATTAAAAAAGTGTTTCCACCCTTCAATTTGGAAGTTTATAAAGGGTCTACCAATCAGGGTTTGTTTTAAATTTTAAAAGAAACACATATTTTGTATGAAAATTTTCTAATTCTCTACTGAAATATGTTGTAGGGGCTTGAACATTTATGAATGGAAAACAATATCCGGTAAATGTCCTCCACGACTACGTTTGCAGACGTCGATTCTTTTAACAAAATTTTCGAATACATTTTGCATAATTGCGAACTTATTTCTCGGATGACGGCTTCGATATTTGTTTTAGTTCTGAAATTGTTTGTGGATTATTCGCGTAAACATTATCTTTCACATAGCCCCACAAAAGAAGTCCAATGGCGTTAAATCACAGGATCTTGCTGGCCAGTTGACGTCACCTTTTCGCGAAATTAAACGCCCGTTAAATTTAGTTTTCAATAGTTGGATTGTTTCTCGCGCTGTATGGCACGTAGCTCCATCCTGTTGAAACCACAAGTCTTCCACACCCATATCATCCAAAATAGGCCATAAAAATTGGTTACCATATCCCTATAGCGAACTCCATTGACAGTAACGAAAGCACCAGCCTCATTTTCGAAAAAATAGGGACCAATGATGCCCCTACCCATAAACCACACCATACAGTGACACGAGATGGATGTAGTGGTTGTTCAACAACTGCTTTTGGATTTTCAGAAGCCCAAATTCGACAATTTTGCTTGTTAACATACCCGTTTAAGTGAAAATGTGCTTCGTCCGAAAAGATGATTTTTTCTGAAAAACAAGCACCACGTTCAATGATCCAATCAGCAAATCTAAGACGTTGAGAATGATCTGCTGGCTTTAATTCTTGTACCAGTTGTATCTTATAAGGCTTTAGAGCTAAATCCTTCCGTAAAATTCGCCATGTGGTCATTGTGGACAGGCCTAATTGTTGAGAACGTCGTGAAACCGATAAATTTGGGTCCTCTGTGACACTTTCACGTACTGCAGCAATATTTTCGATTGAACGACATGGACGAGCACATATTTTTGTGCTTACGTTTACTACTGAACCGGTGGACTCAAATTTTCGCACTAAATTCGCAATTGTAGTCTCAGATGGACGATCGTTACAAATAAAAATATCGCGAATTTTGCGAAATGTAGTCTTCACGGATCGACCATTTTCATAATGGATTTGAATTATCTTAACACGATTTTCGAGCGAAATCAAAGGCATTATATTAAATGTTGACCTTTTATTATACATATGATAAAAAACTGAATAACAGAACTGCCTACTTGACCTATTTCAACCAAATTTAAAACAAACCCCTGATTGGTAGACCCTTTACATAGATGTTTTGAAGAAAGAACAGGATATGAACGAACTTGGGATAAAGCAATATATCAGGGGCCAACAACCAACCATGCACAAGACGACAAAAAACTTCATAGGTTTGTAATATTATTTTATATTAAAATATTCGCGATGTTTAAATTTGAATTAATTGAATCGCGTTGGAAATAGATTACGCCATCTCGGGGCGGTAATAGCACTTGTAGCACTTGTGGCACTTGTTGCTGGGTGATGAAATCAAGCGTACGGTCGTGATACCGCTGCTTTTAATTGGTTTCAAAATTATTAATTTACAAAGATTCTGCAAGTATTAAAACTTAAATACCTAATTATAATTACAATTAAACTTATGTGAATTAAAAGGAACTGTCATTATCGACACCACTGGGAGCAGATTTGGGTATGAAGGACGCCACTGGTTTTGTTATAGTTCAACTACTGTTTGTTTTCCGTCTGTTTAAAAAGTTGGGTTACGATTTACACAACGTGTGGGGTTCTCTTGACGATTACGATGTTAGGTCAGGGTTATCTAGGTTGGGATTCGAAATTTAGGGCGCGAATTTTAAATTTAGAGGTACAATTTTACAGGTTCTATATTAAGCCCACAATTCAATTTTGATGTTGACGAAATTGCCATAAGAAACATATAAAAGCGAATTATTGCGCAATATTGCGTAATAATTAAATTTATTTTGGTGTTCGTCCGTGCACGCAGATTTGGTCTTAACACTTACGCTTGAAAAACTACCAGTCTACCCTCGCATCCGTCGGTTCAGGGATCCATAATTTTGAGTTTTTTCGCCCTCAGGAATGTTTTTAAAAGGTTAACCTCTTCTAAGACCCTGTGGTTCAAAAATTTATTATTTTCTCGATTAGTTTTGGCTCCGAGATATTTTTTATAAGTTTTATCAGTTGACCCTCGGATCCGGCGATTCAGGTTATAATTTCAAGTTCTGTCGCGCTCAGGGATGTTTTTTTAATTGTTGCGAAGCCAAAGGCTTTGCTACCATTTGCAATAATGGGTTCTGGACACTTTGCTGCTGCCGAAGAAATGTTGACAATACGGAAAAAGTGTATGTCAAGCCGGGATAAATGTGACTGATCTGGAGGAGCACTGGGAATGACACCATAGGGATCGGAAGGTATCGCCTTACCTTTGGAGTCGAATACGCTCCCCTACAGTCTTGAAAAAGCCCGGAACGTAAGCAAAACGCGGATGACATGATACGGGAAATTTTGATTAACTGAAATTTAATTACGTTTAATTCGTGGTTTTTATGTTTAATCCGCGATTTTCACGTTTAATCCGCGGTTTTCACCTTTAATCCACGATTTTTACGTTTAATCCGCGGTATTCACGTTTAATCCACGATATTCACGTTTAATCCGCGGTTTTCACGTTTAATCGTCAATTTGCTTTAGTGCAAACTGAATATTTACCTTTTGTGTTCTACGGAAACTGAATTGCTATTCATATTGATTGACTTACTTGAGGAGAATCAGCATGATTTTGATAAAATAAAAAAACATTTATAATATTATGTCAGTTAGCGCCAAGAGATTTTTACGCAATTATGTTTGAGATTGGAGCTTGGGATACTCTCGAAGCCAGAGACCCTTTTGTTTTTAAGTGATTTCATGGCCGGGGTTACTTGGGATGGAGAAGTGGGTTTGGTGATTGACTGTAGACTGCAGACAAAATTGTGATAGCACGTCAAAACTCCGAAAATAAAAATACCGAAAAACAAAAACACCGAAAAACCAAAACAACAAAAACAAAAATTCTGAAAATAAAAACTCCGAAAACAATAACGCTGAAGTCAAAACGCCAAAAACAACAAAACCAATTTTAACTAAGTTCCCGTAAAATCACACATGGGGAGAGGGGGTATAATTAATGATAACAATTATTAAGAAATCTTAAATTTAAAATTAAAAAATCTAAGATTCCACGACCACGCTACCCTGAACGTCCCTCAGGAAAGGTCCGCACCTAAAAGCCCATGGAAGCCTGTCGTTGTGCGCATGACCAGAGAGGCGGATGAGGGGAGCCGTTACTAAGTGTCGATGTTACGAGATGAGACCTGATGTGCCGGATCCAAGGGGAAGGTCTATCAGTGAACCCCCAGAAGCTAAAAGAGCTGTACGCTAACTACCTCCGCGCCTACAACATCCCGGGCCATTTGGAGAACGATCTAAAGTTCTGCGCACAACAACTGAGATCGGATCACGTGCTAAGGCTCCAGTCGGTGAGAAGCGCAGCAGGAAAAAAATGGGAAATTTTTAAATCCCCCGACGCGCGGGAGAGGTCGAGATACCTCTCCAAAGAACAGGCAGGTCCGATGCCTCCAAGTGAACCTCCACACCGCCAGAAAAGCGTACCACCTGCTGGCGGAAACGGTTCGGGCCATGAAAATCGATATGGCCCTGCTCCCCGAACCGAACCTTGCTGCCTCAGAAGATCTCCTGAGAGACGCCACGGGCAGAGCGGTCATCTACCTGCCCCCCCCCCACCAAAGGCGTCCAGGGCAGCGGAAATGAAGAAGGGTACGCTTGGGTAAAGATCGAAGGAGTAACATACATCAGCTGTTACTACTCCTTGGCGGATGCTTTTGACGAGTTCGCTAGGTAGCTGGACCTGCTAAAGACCAAGGTCAACCAGACTACCGGGATGACCTTGGTTGAGGGCAATTTTAACGCCAAGTCGCCAGAGTGGGGTTCCCCGGAAGAAGACCCCCCGAAGCCAGGTGCTGGCCGATACCTTGGGTGCAATAGATCTCGAGGTGTGCAATATCGGCGATACACCAACGTTTGTCGGCAGGGGGTGGGAACCATTGTAAACGTCACCCTGGTTTCTACAGTCCACCTCCACAGAGTCCAGAACCATCAAAAACTTTAGCGACCACCGGTACGTGTACTTCTGCGTGGAGAGTGTGAAGGAAGTCCGAGAACAAAAACCACCCAAAGGTTGGGCAGCGCGGAAGCTAGACGTCGGAAAGCTCCAACAAGTGCTAGCTCAGGAGACCGAAAGCCTTCGAAGACAAGATGCCGGAGAGCTGGTAGAGGCTATGAGCCGTGGGTGTGATTAAGCAATGCCCAGACGGGCCGGCCTTCTCAGACCGCCAGTATACTGGTGACCGGGAGAAATTGCGGAAGCAAGATAGGCGACCACACGACTCAGGCGTAATTCACAAAGGCTACTCTCGGGAACCGCCGTAAGAACGGCGGCGGACCGGGAATACAACAGGGCGAAAAGGAGCTCGGCAAGCTGATCGACAACAGCAAAAGACACTGCTGGCTAGAACTCCTGAAAGAGCTGGACAAAGACCCCTGGGACTGGCATATAAGATAGCCCAGCGGAAACTAAGAGGTCAAAAAGGTCCTGACTACCACTACCCAAAGTCCGGGAAATAACAGCCACCCGGTTCCCAGAACACGACGCCTTCAGGGAACAGAGAATGAACGTTCCCCAGGGTCCAGACCAGCGGGGTTTCGCAGGGTTCGGTACTCGGCCCAGCCTTGTGGAATAAAATGTACGACGGCGTCCTACAACTGGGGCTCCCAGACGGGCTTACCATCAAAGCCAACCAGGCAATTGCCGAGATAGCTTCGTGGGCGGAATCCCGAGGCCTGGCGCTCGTCCCGCAAAAGTCCGAAGCAGTGGTGGTGCGTGGGAGACGGCGGAAACCAAACGTGCAACTAGTGCTCAACGGTGACCCAATTACCATCAAAGAAGAGGTCACGATCCTTGGCGTGGTGGTGGACAGACACCTAAGCTTCACCTCTCACGTTAAGGCGATTGCGGCTAAGGCGTTAGCAACATCGCTTGCCCACCTTATGCCCAACATCGACGGCCCGAAAACAACTAAAGAAGAACTTTGGGCACGGTCACGCAGTCCATACTGCTGTACGCCGCGCCGATTTGGTATACAGCGGTGGACCCCGCAAAATACGGTACGAAGAGAAACCGCGAGAGAAACGTGCCGAATGGCACTTAGAGTGGTGTGG
Organism: Lycocerus yunnanus; assembly: GCA_036346125.1. Taxonomy (NCBI): domain Eukaryota; kingdom Metazoa; phylum Arthropoda; class Insecta; order Coleoptera; family Cantharidae; genus Lycocerus; species Lycocerus yunnanus. The sequence continues at coordinate 176,537 of JARFIX010000286.1, forward strand.
TATTGTACCATTTTCTCGAACGCCTCGCTAATGCTCGCGTCCTTGCCCCCACTGGATCTTATGGCTCGTGAAAGGGCAAGGAGATACGAGGGGCACGCTGAAGATCCGGGTGAGACATACGCGGAGTGGCAAGAGCGTTGAGACGCATTCGAAAGCGGCCGATAGACCTATAGACTAATACCAGACGTTTGTTCGTGGGTAAATAGGAAACATGGGGAGCTGACCTTCCCCCTAACTCAGCTCCTGTCGGGTCACGGCTGCTTTAACGAATATCTGTGCCGTTTCGGTAAATTGGATCGCAATACGTGCCACTACTGCGACGAGACCGACTAAGCGGAGCATACGTTTTAAGTGCTGACAAAAAAAAAGACAAAAACAGCTTCTCTCGCTTGAACTCGAGACGCTCACTCCCGAGAACATCGTCGTCTTCATGCTGACGGACGAGAGGAGCTGGCAGAGAATCACCACCTACATTACGGAGATTCTCAAGAAGAAAGAGCTGGCCGAACGACTAGAGCAAGCGGCGGCAAGACAAAACGTGACACTAAGATCCAGCGAAAGTGAAAACGGGTAACGCCAGAAGGACAGTCGTTCAACGAGAACCGAACGACAAGACCAAAGAAGCTAAAGGCTGATAACCTAGACAGCCGACGACCGGGTAGATCAGAAGTAATGCTGAAAGGGGAAATCCAGATCCCCGGTGGTTGGGGGGGTGAGTTTAGTGAGTGAAACCTCACACTACCCTTCAAAGATCAGAAGGGTGTCTGTTTCCAGATTCTCACCTCCCTGCTTCAAGCTAAAAAAAACGTAAAAACCTTAAAAATCTGTCTCAGAAGTTCTATGAGCTTTTAAACGTAAGTGACACGATGATTATGTCATCTAAGTAACTAAAGGCATAAGGTTCTAACAATGAACGTGTTCGCTGGACGGAGCACCGGGGAGACCCCATATTTCATTCATCTGGTTTTGTGCAGCGGCCGTTGGCGATATTTTAGGATCTTTTGATCCTAAGCGAAGCACGAAGATGTATCTGGCTGGCTTGAAGTATCTGCAAGCGATATTGCGAAAAAAGGTCAGGTAAGAGGTGTGCAAATACGAGTTTTGCTGTGGACGTGTTAGTCTGCTAGTGTTTATTTTTCGTTCTAAAGTGTAATTTTGGAAAGTGGATATTCTCGTCTTTGGTGCCTTCCATATTTCAGAAGGCGGTGGTGGTGGAACTCTTGCGAAACTTTAGACATAACTCGTGCCAGTTTTTCTGGTGTAGGCGTTGATGATGTCGATTATATCGGAGATCACTTTTGATGGGCGTTAACGTTTTGTAACGCTTTGATGAAAATTTTCATTACGCTTTTAGTGGTTCGTGTGGTAGGCTGAGCGAGAGAGAAAGAGAGGTTTAGGGGTCGTTCCTGGTTGATTTGTCACAACCAGATTCCATCCGTCTTTTTGCGCGTGAGTTACGATTTAGATTTTCCTATCTGTGTTTTTATATCTGTGGTCGTGTCTTGGCTGGTAGTGATTTTTGTACTCCCCGTTGTAGTGTCGCTGTTAATAGTCGTCGTTGCGCCGCCGGTGGAAGTAGTAGTGGTGACGGCTGTAGTTGCCGTGGTCATCTCGACCTTGGTAGCTGTCATATAGGTGGTTTGTGGGTAATCCTCGAAACCTGGGTTTGGGGTATTGGCTGCATCCCTTGTAATTGGTTGGGTGACTGTCCCCGCAGTTTGAGCAGGCAACTGCTTCTTCTCTCGGTTTTGTGCATGCAGCAGTAAGGTGGTCACGGCCCACTTAACGCATTTTGGTGGTTTTGGATCGTGGTGGTTCCGTCTTTGACTCTTGCATTTTTGGTAGTTGCACTAAAGACAGCAACAGTTTCGTTTTTTTCTTCTTGTTGCCACCTTTAATTGTTTGCCTTGTGCCAACATGTAAGTGTGGGTAGGCAGATCTTTATCTTTCATGAGTCTTACTAGTTTCCTGAAGTCGTCTTACGTCTTAAGCTAGAGGAGCATGCTATCCCGGAGCGTTTTTACCTTAATGACTGTTTTTTTATCATGGCTCGGTTCGTGACCCAGTTTATTTTCATCCTGAGTACGATTGCCGGAATAAGGTGCTGATACCCAGTTCCTGGTGGGCTTGGGAGACCTTAAGGGGTTGTTTTGGGTTGGCGGTTCTGACATCCTCTTGATCATATTTTGGTTTTCGTTGTTTTGCTCTTCATTATCGTCCGCCAGTTTGCCGAATTTATTTTTGGATTTAAAGTCGAAGTGTGAAGAAGAGCAGGAGAATCCTGTTGAGTGACTTCAGATCCGTTTGTTACCGTCTACAAATCGGAATTTGTCATAGTTTTCCTTGTTAGAACCAGCACGAGTTTGCTTCTTGCTTTGCTCAATCTGGACTGCTGCAACTTCGTTCTTTAGAGTGTCGTCGAGGTTTAAGGTTCTCTCGTATCGATCTATTTACGAATGATAGCCATTGTCGATGTGTAATCTAAGGTTTTAAGTTCCGACTAATAACCTTTTATATTAAACGACTTCTGGTAGCGGGAGCATTATGTAAACCGAATGGCATACGTTTAAATTGAAAAAGACCACGGTTAAGTACAACAGAAGCGGTATATTTTCTCAAAGGCTCAGTTATCAGGATTTGCCAAAAATACCTAACACTAATCGCATTAAAATGGCGAAAATCTACACAAAACCGATAAGTTTGGTCTTTTTCTTAACAAGCAAAATCGTCGAAGATCATGCCGGGTCCGAAGGTTTCACTATATTTTCAGCCAATATCTTGTCTAACTTTAAATCTACATGTTTTTGAAGAATTAGGGATATAGAGTAGTACATTTGTTTCATAGAAGGTGAGTCAGTTTTTACCTCATGTTCCACGAGATGGGTGTAATCGGGTTTACTATCCGATGGAAAAGTAACTTTATTTCGGGTGTTTAAATTTAAATTTTCGGGCTAACCGAAAAAAAATTATAAAAAATGTTGACCCAAAATTTTTGGATTAGTAGTGGAATAAATAAATCCGTTAGTTTTGACATTGAAAAAATGTTTTTCTTTTAAAAATTTATATTCTTTAAAATTAAAAAAAAAATCACTTATCGCTTTGAAATTATAATTTTTTTAGTTAATAAAAACGCCACGAAAATATTAGCCTACCATTCAAACTGCAGTGTTTTGAAATTGAAAAAAACAATCTAGAGGCGAATTATCGACAGGGTTTTTCCTTTTCTTAACTTTACTCAAAAACAAAAGTTATTTCGACTGGATCGTTTTGAATAAACACCTTGTATGAAGAATAAAGTAAAATTATACAAGGTTATTCTTTTTGATGTCCAAGAAAGGGCTAAGCCCCCTTAGCCGCCTTGTGGGAACGGCACTGCCTGCGAAGACAAAGTTAGGTTATGAGTTGCAAATATGTCACATCGACGTATAAAATGGTAGACATGTTGACAAATAAAGATAAGTTTTATTCATTATTGGATCAACATTATGATGTGCAACCGAACAAGAAGCCGTACACGAGAGTTAAACAAGAAGCTGTCATAAAAGAAATTCAAGAGGCTAAAAACACTAGGTAAGTTTAACAATCTAACCTAAAAATTTAATTTTACTCACCACTACCAGGTATATGTTTTTTCTAGAGATCGCAAAACAAGACGAGAATACTATCTTTTAAATACGTACGATGTCTTGTCGGTGGGAAATGAAAACTATTATTTAATAAAAAAGGTTAAAACGGAGATGAACTCGAACGATCAGATTAAATATGTGGTTTCATATGAGGATTTGTTTGATCGATTGAACGAATGTCATGTTCGAACAGGCCATGGAGGTAGTGTAAAAAATGCGGTATGAAATAAAAAGCAAGTACTGTGTTCCCCGACCGGCTATTACCGCATACCTGAAAGTGTGCCAGATCTGTAATGAAAAAAAGTCGAGAGGTAGAAAAATTGTTGTCGGAAAAGATTTTGTTTGTAACGAATGCCATAAAAGTTATTCTAACCGCTGCAATCTAATAGCTCACTTGAAGAAATCTCATGCCGGTAAGTTGATTTTAATTGCGTTCCTACAAATACAAAATGTGTTGTATTTTAGATAAGCTCGAAGCAATTAATCCTAAGAAAGTCAACAAATTCCAGTGCGTGACGTGTTCGAATAATTTTAATTCTTTGCGCAATTTAAAATATCATCAGACTAAAAATAATCACATTTGTAATGAAAATGAACCCGAGAGAACTCGGAAATGTGCGTTGTGCGAACATTTCGGTACAAAATCAGAAATACTGAAACATTTGCGGTTGGAACACGAATTAGAATTAGAAACGGAATTTTTACAATTTTCAAAACTAATGGAATTTTACAAGTGGAAAACTAATGTAGAAAAAGATAGGAATGTATTATTTGTTAAAGAATCGGGCACATACAAAGGCAAGGATTTTACTCAAACTACGTATACGTGCCACCGATCAGGCGTTTATCAGGGTGACGGAGAGAGCAAAAGACGTTTAAAAACTCGAAGCACAAATAAAATAAACAGTTTTTGTCCAGCTCTGATGAATTTAATAGTAAAAGATTCGGCATATGAAGTTGAATATACAAAGACGCACACTGGGCACGACATATATCTGTCTAAATCGGAGAGTAAAATTCCAGTGAATACGAAAGTGTCAACTCAAGATTCAGGTAATTATAAACTTTTGTTGTTAGAAACAAATTAGTTTTTGAATTTTAGTACCAAATGACATGTACATGGATATTGAAAAACATGAAATTGAAGATTTAGCAGAAAGCATGGCAGCACATCCCGAAAATAAAAATTACATAAAGAAGGAAGTTGACTTAGCTGCACGAAAGGAAAAAATTGCAAGTGAACTTATGGAAGCATTAAGCTTTCTGGAAAATGCGGCATCACTTGCCGAGATTGACCTATTGGAAAATACTTTGCGTCCCTTGAAAGCTACTTTGTCTGCTCTAAAATATTCCAGAAGTTTGGAACATATTCAGGTAGATACAAAAATGTCATTCCACGGAAGCGATCCTTAACAACAAAAAACGTTAATAAAAAGTCTTTGGTGGTTTAACACAGCCTTCTCCTGAGGTTTTTACTCGATTGCAATATTTTCCTTTACTTTATAAACGAATTTTTATTTATTGTGTTCTGTACAATCTTATTTTTTTCACAAGACCTATAGAATTAAGTATTGTTAACTTACGAAACATGTTTTAAGAGTAAATTTTAATAATAACCAAATTAAATTAATAATTAAACAAATTTTTTCTACAAATGCAAAATAACTGCTGGTAATTCAAACATAAATTTTGAAAGAGGAATTTACGGCTTTTGAAAGGTTCATCCAAGCAGCGGTGCAGATTCTTCCTAAACTAAAAGTCTAAATTGCCATATATTTTTATTTGGGAAAGAGGAAGCAAAATAAGGTGTAATCATTAAAACCACGGGTATAAATGATTATTTTCTATTATGGGTATTTAAATGTCTTCTTAAATGTTGCTTTCGTGAAAATTTATGGTCACAAACTTCACAGGCAAAAGGTTTTTCCCCTGTATGTACGAAACGATGAACTTTTAAATCTCCTTTACGTATAAATTTACAGTCACAAATTGAACACACAAAGGGTTTCTCCCCAGTATGAGCCCTTAAGTGAATAGTTAAACGTTGCTTTGTTGAATATTTATAGTTACAAATCTCGCATTCAAAAGGTTTCTCCCCCGTATGCGTTCGTAAATGAACTTTTAAATCTCCTTTCCGTACAAATTTATAATTACAAACAGCACATACGAAGGGTTTCTCCCCGGTATGCATCATCAAGTGTATAGTCAAACGTTGTTTTGTGGAATATATATTACCACAAATTTCACATTGAAAGGGTTTCTCCCCCGTATGTGTTCGTAAATGAACTTTTAATTCTGCTTTTTGCGAAAATTTATGATCACAAAGTTCACATGCATGGGGTTTCTCGCCCGTGTGGGTCCTTAAATGAACTTTTAAATTTCCCTTATGTGAACATTTGAAGTCGCAAATTTCACATGCAAACGGTTTCTCGCCCGTATGAACTCTAACGTGAACCATCAAAGATCTTCTATCGGAAAATTTACAATCGCAAATTTCACAGCTAAACGGCTTTTCGCCTGAATGAATCCTTAAATGACGTTTTAAATCTCCCGATTTAGAAGCTTTGTGGTCACAAATTAAACAGGCGAAAGGTTTTTTCCCCAGTATGGGTTCTCATGTGAACTTTCAGCCCCGATTTTGTTACATGTTTAAAATCACAATATTCACATGCGAAGGGTTTTTCGCCAGGATGAACCTTCAAATGTATTTTTAAATCGCCTTTACGTAAACATTTATAGTCACAAATTTCACATGCAAAGGGTTTGTCGCCGGTGTGAATCTTTAAATGAACCTTTAAAGACGCTTTGCGTGTGAATTTATGGTCACAAATTTCACATGCAAAGGGTGTCTCGCCCCTGTGAATCTTCAAATGAACATTTAAATCTCCTCGACGTAAAAATTTACAATTACAAATTTCACATGCCAAGGGTTTCTCGCCCCGATGAATTCTTAAATGAAAATTAAAATTATATTTGTGTGAAGATTTATAGCCACACACACATCACACTTAAATAGTTTTGGACCACCGTGAATGATGGAAGGTTTTATGTATTCCGATTTATTGGTATATTCTACTTTACGTCGTGCAGACTGCGAGCATATTATTTGACCTTCGTATTTCCAGCCACTTTAGTTTCAGGAATAGAAGTCTCCTCTTTAATGTCAATTGTATGATGCAATTCTTCAAACTTAATTTCAATATCTTCCGACTTGATTTCTACGTCTTCCACTTGTTCGGTTTTAATATCGATAATTTTATTGGAATTACATGGAGTTGGTGAGACTCGATCCATATTCGCATCGAATAATGTACCACTCCAAAATAATTAGATTTGAAGTGTACTCGGATGAATCAAGAAATTCGAATCGATCACGGAGTAGTTTTCAACATCACTTTTAGGTTATCTATTGAATTCATGCCTACTAATTATTTATTTAAAAGTATAAAATTGATACAAAACTTACATAATTATTATTATCAAATTTTTATTGATAGCGGAATAATAATAACAGACTGGAGATAATTTCACAACTTCATACAAAATAATAATGGTTGCCAACCTTTCCATGTGTCAACCACCCAAGTACCAACTTCTACAAACTGCATTATCTAGTGCAGTGTCAATTCCACCGTTAATTTGTTTCCTAACTAATTTCAATGATTGACAGCAGTTGTTCTGATCACCGCGAGTTTTATATTTTAAAATATTTTCGAAAAGTTTAAAAAATTTTAAATTTTTCTCTTTAGTAATTAAGCTGGCTAATCGAAACCAAAACCATTCAGTAATATTTTTCAAAAAGTTAGTAGATTTTCCTTAAAATTGTCTCTATAACTTTCAACGTAAAAGACGTAATAGAAAATTTGGAAAATTTGTGATTTTCAAAGTTATAACCTCTTCGAGAAAAACTGAAAAATCAAAAAAGATAGACCGCTAAAAACTCTATTCGCAACCTAGATTAGATTATAAAATTTTATTATAGTATCCGAGTCGGAGCAGTGTCTAGGTGGATCATTTGAAAATTCTTCCGTCGACCGCAGAGTTCTTATTTATCAACCGTTATTAATAATTAATAACCGTTAATAATTTATCAAAGTTATTAATTTATAACTTTTGACTTAAAAAGATGACATTTCAGTTAAAAATATTGAAACATTTGAGATTTTAACAACTGTGTCCTTAATTGACGATTTTCAAAACAAAATAAAGAATTCAAAAAGATAGACCACTAAAACCTCTATTCGCAACCTGAATTAAATTATTGA
>JARFIX010000287.1:0-113564 GCA_036346125.1 Lycocerus yunnanus
GTAATTTTCGTCCTGTTCCTCACACATCCTACAGGTAGGATTTTCAACTAACCCCATGATGTTGAGGTGTCTTTGTAGAGAGCAGTGTCCTGTTAATAGTCCTACTATCTTCCTTAGCTGAGTTCTTGTTAGCTTTAGGATTTCCTGCCTCCTTTTGCTCCAAGGGGCCTTTAATGAACAGGCGGGACTGTCTTAGTCCCGGAATGTTACCCAGTAGGTGAGGTGCTGCATATCTAGTGTTTCCTGATCGTCCCTTTTGCGGTCTTGTAGGAAATCCCGCAAGTCGGTTCTGGACCCACCAGACAAGTACCTGCTGCTTTCCTAGCAAGAAGATCTGCTTTTCGTTTCCTCTATCCCTGAATGTCCCGGCACCCACCTCAGCGCCAGTCTATTGCGCTGTGCCAGTTCCACCAGTGCATCGAGGCAATGTTTTACAGTCTTAGACTGTATTTCTACACCCTCTTCTTGATTGCTGCCTGGCTGTCGGTCATTATGCAGATCCTCCTTTTTCATAGGACCTCCGCAACATTTCCTCAGCGCTGGCAGTTATTGCAGTTATTTCTGCCTGAAAAACAGTGGCGTGGCATCCCAGGTTAATACTAAAACCTCTTCTGCCCTCGCTTATACCTGCTCCAGTGCTAGTTTCCATTTTGGATCCATCTGTATACCAGATGGTATCATACAGAACCCCAGCTCCTGCTTGGTGTCTTCCTTTTTCTCCATAGCTGCGGTGGACGTTGTTATCATTGCCCCCAGACATGCAAGCCTTTGTAGCCTGGTGAGTCTGTTGGTGCTATCTCTTTCTTGGCTTGGTGCCACCAGATTAGAGATGCATATGTCACTATGGGTACGATTACTCTGGTGTAAAGCCAGAGCACCATTTTTGGTTTCAGTCCCCATGTTTTCCCAATCATGCTTCTACAGGCCCACATAGCCTTAGTTGCTTTATTGGTTATATTACGTACATGTGGCGTGAAGGTCAGCCTGGAGTCTAGGTTAGACCCAGGTATTTGACCTCTTTCGCCATTTGTAGATCCATTCCCCAAAGTTTGAGTACCTTAATATCTTTAAGAGTTTTACGTTTTGTGAATGCTACCAGAGGTCTTGTCCGGGTTGACAGTCAGTCCCTTTCTGGTGCACCATCTTTCAACGATTCTTAGGGCGTTTTGCATCAATGACGATACAACCCCCAAATTTTCCTCCAATTAGGATTGTCATGTCATCCGCAAACTTGCGCATGAACACCACTCTGTTCGAGCTCCCATAGGAGTCCGTCCACCACCAGGCACCACAGAAGGGTGAAAGGACCCCCTGCGGGCATCCTTGCAGCGGACACCTCCACGGTCGATCGTCCCAGAGTGGCTTTTATTCTTCTTTCTCTTAGGTAGAGTTTATCCATCCTACAATGGACGGATCAACCTCTCGTCCATTGAGGGCGCCCTCAATCGATTCAAAGGACGTGTTGTCAAACGCCCCTCAATGTCCAGAAAAGCTCCCAGGGCAATCTCTTGGTTCCGAGAGCATTCTCTATTCTCCGAGTTAGCTCGTGTATGCTTAGTTCACACGATTTACCAGGTTGATACGCATACTGGTGTCGATGCAGCGGCAAGCGCGCCAAGACATCGTCCCTGATATGCCTATCGATCAGTTTCTCCAGAGTTTTAAGGAGAAATGACATTAAACTGATTGGACGAAAGGATTTAGCCTGGGCATATGATGTACGCCCCGGTTTGGGTATAAATACCACTTTAACCTTTCTCCAACTTTTGGCACATATTTGAGGGCTATCTCGCCCTGAATAAGGCACACAGGGGAGGATAGCCTCCACTCCCTGTTGTAGCAGAGCTGGGAATATTTTATCCCTGCCTGGAGATTTGTATGGTTTGAAAGGGACTTATCGCCCATTTTAATCTCGTTTTATCTATTAGTTTGTTTGCTACCTTCCATTCCCCTCTATTAGCCCAACTAGTTGGTATATCGGGGTATGTCTGGTTGGTTGCCTCGTTTATGAGTATTGTTTTACATCCTGGAAAGTGCGTCCTGAGCAGGAGCTCTAGGGTTTCCTCTCCATCAGATGTGTACCCTCCTTCGGGTTTTGTAAGGTGCCAACTTTGCTTTGGCTACCTTTTGTCAGTGCTCTTTGAGTCTAGCACACTCTGGAGTTCTTTCGACCTCCTCGCAGTACTTCCTCCACGAGTTTTCTTTTGCCTTTCTGATGGCATACATATAATTCTGACGGGAATCTTTGTATTTTCCCCAGTCACCAGTTCTTTTGGCCTGGTTGAAGAGTCTGCGCGTTTCAGCCCTGTGGGAGGTAAGCTCGCGGTTCCACCAAGTGGTTTCCGTTTTGCCTCCCTCCTTTTGTGGGCAGCTGTTTTCATACGCGTTTATGATAACCGATGTAATCATGTTATTCATCAGTTCCAACGCCACCGGAGTTTGCGGTTTCATTGGACATTCCTCCAACCTCCCTAGGAGCCTCCTATAGAGTTCCCAGTTGCAGGTTCTTGATTCCTGTGCAACACCACCTCCTCCGGCGGAGTTTTTATGTCAAATCTTATGTATTTGTGATCAGAGAGTGACCTCTTGGGAGACATGCCACTCTCTTATCATTCCGCTTACAAACGGTGTTCCGATTGTAAGGTCGATAACTTCCCTTCTTGTCTGAATGACAAAAGTTGGTTCGTTACCTTTATTAACTATTTCCAGATTGCTCTTGAAAATGTATTCCAATAGCGCTTCGCCTCTGCTGTTTGTGCCCGTACTCCCCCACACGATGTGGTGCGAGTTGGAGTCGCAGCAGAGTACCAGCTGCGTATTTTTGCTTTCACAATCATTTACCAGGTTTATTACTTCCCTAGTAGGTGGTTGGCCCGGTTGGTCATATGGAAGGTATGCAGATACGACTACAAGGTCTCTCATGCTCCCATCCATTGATATTTTTAGTTTTACCGCTACGAGGTCCCTGCTATTCAGTCCACATAGCAGTAGTGCATTATGGGTTTTTTAGCTATAATGCATACTCTAGGCTATGTCCCTCCTGGGCTTATAAGTTCCCAGGCGCCTGTCATTTTAAGTCCACTGATTAGTCCCCTGTTTAACCAGGGTTCCTGTATCAGAGCTATGTCAATATTTTTATTTTGTATGTACCTCTGCAGGGCAGCCGCTGCCCTGAAGTGGTGCACGTTTATTTGGACAGCCCTGAAGGTGGTACCTCACGGCATCCCTCCGTGGCCGTGGCCTCCGTGTGTGGTAGCAGGAGGCACCGGAGGATCCTGAGTTGGTTTTTGCCTCTCTTCCACCTATTTCCTCCGGTTTTTACCCAGAGCCTTGAATGAACCCTGGAAAATTCAGGTATGGTCCATGTTAAGTTCCTGGATTTTCAATAACTTTATCCATAGATGATTAACTTTGCATCTTTTGATCTTATACTTCATAAACACAGTTTTAATGTTTACCCTGGTATTTGAATACAGTCTTTTAACACTTTTATCGGTCTCGGGGTCCAAATACATTTAACCTAATTTTATGCATTTTTGCGTCAGATATCGACTGTTTCAAAGTCAATCAAATTTTAGATATTGCAATTGGCAAATGATTCATAACTCAAATAAATTCGATACATTACCGGTATTCTTTGTTTATAAATTTCAAAACAAAATTTTAATCATAATTTGAAAATCAACTAGCTTTTAAGTTATGAATAAAATCTTTTAATCGACTTTTAAACTCAAATGCAAATACTTGAACAATGGATAAAGTAGCGGAAATCTAATTTAATCACTAATAAAATAATTAAATCATCTGTTTAATCAAAATATAAATGAAAGTCAACAATTTGATAATGAATTTGAAAATTATTTTAATTATGAAAATAATTCTGTTTGTTCTGACTTTAATAATACGATGGAAGATTATAATGTATACGATTCAGGTGAACCTTTGCAATCGGACAATTTATTAATAGACGACCTACAACATGATAATAACGTTAACAAAGAAATAAATTTTCAGGAAGTCAATTTTTCCAACAATCCGACATAATACAAATAAACAATTTTAAATCGAATTTACCATATATCTATGTACCAGAAATTAATGCAAAATTTTAATCGATACCGGAAGTTCTAAAAGTTTACTCGATCCAAAACTAGCTTATGAATTTTATAATAACTTTATTTTTAACGAAACTTTTAATATTCAAACGGCGCATAATATTTCATATCATGATGAAGTAGCCGAAATTCATTTTAAATTGTTCAAAATAAATCAAAACATAAATTTTATCTTTTAAATTCAGCGAAAAATATCATGGATTAATTGGAATTGATTTATTAGAAAATTAAATGCTCAAGTTAACATCAGAGAAAAACAATTATAACACCGTACACCAAAATTTCAATGATTTTGAAACCGATAAAACCCATCATGCAAAATTTAAATTCAAAATTAAATTACTCAATCACAATACCACCCAGAGTAGAACAAGTATTTAAGTTACCAGTGAAAATAAAAGAAGGAATAGGCATTTTAAATTATGTCAAATTTCAAGATGGATTAGAAACCCCAAAAGCGTTAGTAAACATTTCTAATTACTTTGCTACTACAACAGTTATTAACAGTGGAGAAAACCATATAAAATTAAATTTTTTAGATCCTTTAGAAATAGAAACTATAAATCCAATTGAAGTAAATTTTCTTGATACAATGGATATCAATCACCAACCCTTAATTTCGGAACAGGATAATTTATTGAAACAAAATTTAAAAAATATCAGATTAGAACATTGCAATAAAGAAGAAAAAGAATCAATTAGGAAGCTTTGCCTAGAGTACCGCGATATTTTTTATTGTGATGGTATTCCCTTAAGTTTTACAAACGAAATTAAGCACGAAATTAAATTAAAAAAAGACACTACTCCAATCTATACAAAATCATACAGGTTTCCGAAATCCATAAACAGGAAGTGAAAACGCAAATTGGACAAATGTTCAAACAAAAATAATAGAAAACAGCGTTTCACCATGGTCTAGTCCGATTTGGATTGTTCCAAAAACTAGACGCTTCAGGCAAAAGAAGTGGAGAATTGTAATGGACTATAGAAAACTTAACGAACATACTGTAGATGATAAATACCCTTACCAAATATTAATGACATCCTTGACAAATTAGGTAAAGCATGTTATTTTCAACTTTAGATTTAGCTAGTGATTTTACCAAATTGAAATAGACCCTAAGGATGCAGACAAGACAGCATTCTCGACAGAAGGAGGACACTATCAATTCAAAAGAATGCCCATGGGCCTAAAGAATTCTCCTTCAACTTTTCAGAGAGTTATCGATAATGTTTGAGAGGGCTTCAAAATGAATCCTGTCTCGTATATTTAGACGACATCATTATCTTTAGCAGTTCTCTTCAAGAACATTTGGAACGTATAAAAGAGTCTTTGAACGACTTAGGAAAAGTAATTTTAAAATCCAATTAGATAAGTCTGAATTTCTTCAAAAGAAGTTAAATATTTAGGTCATTTAATAACCCCAACTGGCGTAAAACCGAATCCAGATAGAATTGAAGTTGTACAGAAATTTCCCATTCCAAAACCAGAACTGAAATTAAAAGCTTTTAGGATTAGTAGGGTATTATAGACGATTTATAAAAGACTTCCAAAATTACGAAACCATGACAAAATGTTTAAAAAGATGCAGAAAGATATGACAAGGCAATAATGACTATTTCGGAAAATCAAAGCAAAATTAAATCATTAGTAAAAGAACAAATAACTTTATTACAAAATTCAATTGACAATATTATCAGAGAAATATTCAAACATTAGCAAAGAACCAAATAACATTAGAATCCAAAATTTTACAAATCGAAAAATATTAAAATCAATAGAATTTAAAAATATCGAAACTTATCACTTCTTTCTTATTAAATGCTGATTTACAAATAACAGCAGCTTTTCAAACAACTTATGACGTTTTAGAAAAATTGAATAGCTATTACATTTTCGAAAATAAACACATTTCACAATTCGATGTTGGATTCTAACGAACTATTTAAAGAAATCTTAATAATTGATAAACAACTTGATAATAAAAATATGTTTCCGTTCGAACCAAAAATTGAAAATATACTTTTATTTGAGAAAATCATGGAAATAAAAAGTTATAGTAAGAAACCAAATCATTTTTATTTTAGAAATTCCAGTTGTGGAAACAGAAATTTACAATTACTATCATTTATATCCTTACCAATTCTAAATGAAAATTCTTTTAAAACCATTATTCCAAATTCGATTATCTCCTTTATAATGAGCAAAAATATACATTCCTCAACACAAAATGCTTAGAAATTACAAACAAAGAATACTTATGTCAAAATGGGGAAATCGTCGACTTTAAAGAAGACGCACCCTGCGAAGTTCAATTATTAAGGCACTCCAAAAATATAACTGGTTGCAAACTAATTGAAGTCAAGATTGAAAACATCAAAGTCCAGAAATTGGAATACAACCAATGGATCATCATTGCACCAAAAAGTGTAGTTGCTACGGAAAAGTGCGATAAAAATCAAAACAGTGTATATTTAAACGGGAGTTATGTTGTTGAAATCGAACCAAAATGTGAAGTGAAAATAGAAGAGATAACTTTAAAAACTTTTACCAATTCAAAACTACAATTTAAAAATATTGAACTGCCTAAGATAAACCACATGGAAAATAAAAATTCATAATGACTTTAATTTTAAAACCGTGAAATTAGATTCCGTAAACGTTGATGAAATCAAGAACATCTATAACGATTTAAGTAAACAAAGCAAAGCATTGGATTTGTTAAATGAAACTCCAGTACATTTTAAGAATATTAGCGGACATACAGTTATTATCTATATCATATTATTCATTTTATTTCTATCATAGCTTATATAGTTTTAAATATTATAATAATCAAATTGGTATCGTAAAACCAACAAATGAAGAAATTTTAAAAAGATGTCAACATCAAGCTGTCTTCGAACTTTGGTGACCCATAGTTCTCATCTTAGGATGGAGGTGTTACGATATCCTGTAGGAGTATTATTCCTAGAAATATGCAATCATAGTATTATTAAGCATAAGATAAGAAATGTAATAAATATAACTAAAACTCATTGTAAGAAGCTTTTTGTCAGTAGATATACAGCTGTAACTATCGTAGTCACACGTATAATTATTTAATAAAAAGTCCCGTGCAAACGTTTTAATTTTTAAAAAGTAAATTTTGTCCAACCAATTATTTTTCATTGCAATGTAACTATTACATTACGCAATTAATTTCTTTAGGTTTTAGTTACGGTGACCGTGTTTCAAGGGCAATAACAAAAATAAGTAAAGAAATTTTCTTCGAGATACGACAAACAATAATTAAATTGTATTGTGAAGACATATCAATGCGCGAGATCGGGAAATTATCGGGAAACCTAATTTAAGTGTTCAATACATCATTAAAAATTATGGAAACAAAGGTTTCTTGAAAAGTAAGCCCAGTTCTGGACGCCCCAAGATACTCAATAATATTATGAATCGTGCTATTATATGCGAAGTAAAGAAAAACCCCCGAAATAGGTGCTACAAAAATTGGGGATGAAGTACGTAATAAACTTTATATTAGTGTTTCGGAACAGAGAAACAGAAATTTGCTCAGAAAAGACAATTTTAATGACCGGGTTGCTAGATGTAGCCTCTAATTTCAAAAGTTAATAAAAGTAAAAGATTCAAATTTGCAATAGAACACAGAAACAAAGAAAAAAATAAAGAAAAAAAATGAAAAAAGTTCTGGAATTGAGTGATTTTTACAGACGAGAGTAAGTTTAATATTTTCGGTTCTGATGGAAGAAAAAAATTGTGACGAAAACCAAACGAAGCGCTTAATATGAAAAACGTTATTCCCACAGTAAAACATGGTGGTGGAAGTGTTTTACTTTGGAGTCTATTGCAGCGTCGGGTTGGGAAAATTATATTTTATTGATTCCATAATGGACAAGTGGGTATATTTAGATATTTTAGACACAAATTTAGACGGTCATTGGCCTGGTGTTACCAAGGACTCTAAAAGGGTTCAAATCCGGGTGGAGCTCACTTTGAATGACGTTCCAGTGCTTCGGAAGGCACGTAAAGCCTGGGGTCCTCCTATGTTAATGAATTGCCATCATTAACAACAATATGGAAAGGACATCTGAAGCCAGTCTAGCAAACTACTTCAGATGTAAAACAAATAATATGCTCACAGAACCAGCAGTAAGCTTGATCTTTGTCGAAATTGAGATATTGTATATCAATTTCGAAAAGGCATAGTATTATTAATTACATATTACGATGTAGATTGGCCCGTTTAAATATATGTAAAACGTGCGGCTGTCACGAACAACTTCCGCTTGCTAAGAAGGTAATTTTTGCCTTTTGTTTTCTGATCTCCATAGTTCTTAGAATCGGATTATTAAATTATTTTCATAAAAATCAGGAATCCGGCGTCCAACAGAAGTCCTTGCCCGGATCACAACATGTGACAAAAGAATGTGACAATGTGACGCCCGCATAAAAATTTTATTTTGGGATTTGTAAAGAAATGAAGTATTTTACTTATCATATGTAATATGAGAAAATATTGTTTTCGTAGAAAAAATTTGAGATTTTGATGGATTTACACTTTTGAGTTCCCAGTAAAATAAGACCATTTCAGAAAATGTCTGTGTGGTGTCTGTGTGTTGTGTGTGGTCAAATTTTGTGCGACCTACAGCAAAAACTAATAGGAATTTTCAAACAAAATTTTGGATTTTTTATTCTTATATTGAGACTTAGAACTGATTAGATTTTGGCTAAAATTGATTCACGGAACTATTTTTTTTTTTTAAATTTTATTATTTAATATTAGTTTTAATTAATATTTCAAAACTAATAGAATTTCAAATCAAAATTTAGGATTTAGCATATTTATGTCGAGATTTAGAACTGATTAAATTTTAGTTAAAATTGTTTCATTAAAACTATTGTTTTTATTTTTTAATTTTATTATTTAATATTAGTCTTTATTTAATATTTTAAAACTAACAGAATTTTCAAAACCAAATTTGAGATTTCCTATCTTTATAGCTGGAGTTAAAGTTATTTAAATTTTGGTTAAAATTGGTGATGTAAACTATTTTTAAATTTTTAAATTGCAAAATTTTAAATAAAATTTTCCTGACACAAATTTATTTTTGTTGGGATTGGTTTCATTGTTTCTTGACTGACATAATCCTCTCTTTGTCTTTTGGATTCAGTTTTATTATTGCAAACAATGAAACTCAAAAAATTATGTGAAAACAATTTATTAGCAAATTGAAGATAAGTTTTAACATACAACTACGCAAATTAACAATAACAAATTCAACCCAGCGACAATTGCTCCGTGATTAAAATAATCATTCAATGAAAATTGAAAACTATACCTTAATTAAATTCAAATTAAAAACCATTTTGTTTTTACAATTAGTCAAATAGCATTCAAATAAGGGTATTGATTTTAATAACAAAGCAAATTTACAAAATTCCATGACAAAACCGTCATTCCAAATTTTCCTATCGGTGTCTTACATTGAAAAAATCATAAACTATCTTGGGGTAAACAAAACAAATTATTCGATTATCGCACAATAAAATAATTGTTAATCGTAAAAAAAATTAAAATTCGCAATTTTGGTTACTGCGTAACGGGAAAAAATAACGGGCAAAAATTAAAAATTGGTTAAAATAACACAAACAGCTGATTTTCAAAATGCGTAATGACAAAATGCATTTAGATTTCCCAATATTATATATTTTACAAAATTCCATTAATATAGTAAATTAAAAGTCTTCAAAATAAAATTTTAAACATTTGTATCGATTTTAAATCGAAAAAAATTTTATTAAACCTTTGATTTTAAATATATTCAAGACGAAAATTTAAAATTTATCTTAAAAATCTTAGTATTTAATATTAGTTTTAATTAATATTTAAAATAATAAATTTTAAACAAAGGTTTTCCCTATTTTAATCCATAAGAAATTAAATTTGTTAAAATTTGTTTATAAAACTATTGATTATTTTAAATTTTATTATTTAATATTACCATTTAAATTTTAAAACTAAAATTTTCAAAACAAATTGAGATTTGTTATGTTTATAGAAATTAATGATTAAATTTTTAAAATTTTCATAAACAATTTTTTAAATTTTTAATATTGTTTTTATTAAATATTTTAAAAACCAATAAATTTCAAAAAAAATTTATTTTGTATTTTATATTTACATTAGACTGATTAATTTTTACATTGGTTAATAAAATATTTTTTTTTTTTATTCAAACATTTTTTAATATTTAATAAAAAATAAATAATAATTTTTTTTCTTATAATTAAAATATGATAATAAATTTTAATACAATGCTAAAAAAGGAAATTACAAAATTCAAAATTTAAAATTTAGTCTTTTTTAATAACAAAACAATTAATAAACTTTTTATAAAATTTTTATAAATACAATGTTTTTTATTTTTTTTTTGATAAATTTAATAATTTTGAAAATAATGGTTTTTATATTAATCAATGAAATTAAACAAAAATTTATTTAAATTTATTAATTTTTTTTCATTAAAATAAAATATTTTTTTTAAATTTGAAATTACATATTATAAGTTAATCCATTTACTCCCAATTTTTTTTTTTAATTGTTTTTTTTTAAAATTTTAATAATGTAAAATTTGGTTATCTAATTAAAACATAAAAATAAAAAAATTAATATTTTATATAATTTTATAAATTTATTGATAAAATTTTAAAATATTTTTAAAAAAATTTTTTGAAAAATTTATTTAAAGCAATAATTTATGATTTAAAATTAATTTTTTTTAATGGATTAATTTTAAACATTTAAATTACAAATATTTATAATTATCAAATCAACATATTTCAGTTATGAAATTAAGAAAAATTCAAAATTATTTTATTTTATTTTAAAATCTTTTCAAAAATTAAAAAAATAAAGTAAATTACTGATGAAATTTTTTTTTTAAATTTCAATTTTTAGTGTCATTAATGTACTTAAATTGTTTTTTTAAATATCAAAATTTTTTATTTAATTATAATTTTATCATTAATTTGAATTTAAAATTTAGACAATTTCAAAAAAAAATTAATGTTAAATTTTTATTATGATTTTTTTATGAATAATTTTTAAAATCAATTTCAAACAAAATTAAATATTATCTGAAAATCAACAAATTTTTATTATAAATGATTATATAAATAATTTTTATAAAATTTTCTTTAAAATTAAATTAAATAATTTTCATGTACTATTTATTATTATACGTAAAGATTTAGTGACAATTATCTTTTATAACCATATTTTGTTGTTATTAAGATAATATTATATTTTAAATAAATTATAATAGTTTTAAAAAATGTTTATAAAAACATTTTTTATCAATTTTCTTAAATTTTTTACTAAATATTTATAAAATTTTTTTATTTTCTTAATATTTTTAAACAATTTAAAAAAAAAAAAGATAAAATTTAACACAATTGGTCTAATAATTTTTTAAACCAACCGTTTTCACATAAATTACGAAAATAATGAACAATGTGGTTAAAAACTAAATAAATTCACAAAATTTATTTTAATAAATTCAATACCTGTAATCGATCTTATTAATCAAAGACAATAAAGTTCAGTTTAAAAAAATAATTTTTTAAAATGTGATTATCAATTGATCACAAAAACAAAATTTATCAGATTAATTATTTTTTTATATTAAAAATTTAATAAAATGCTTATATTCAAAAATTGTAAATTTTTCACATAAAATAAGATAATTACTGTACTATGTGATCTAAAACATTTAAACAAATATAAAACAAATTAAAAAACCACGATTAATTTGTTAAATGAATTAATAACAGATTTTTAAAGCAAATTAAATAGTATTTAAACATACTTAAAAAATGTTATTACTATTTTCACAATAAATAAAAGAACGATGTTTTTTATTATTTATTCATTAATTAAATGTTTTTTACTTAATTATAATATATTATCACAAATTTCAAAATATCATTTAAATTTGAGCATTTATATCTTTAATTGTGGTTTGTTTTAAATAACATTGATTTCATTAACATTTAGCAAAATAAATGTGGTGACCGTCACATCTGTGTGGTTGATCCAATAATGTAAAACCCCAAAGTAGACGAAAGAACACACTCTGGGTTACCAAATGAAGAACGGTCGCTCCAACCAAGAAAACAAAACAAAACTATCACGCCACACAGGGCGCTATAACTGCTGGCAACACTTTCCAATTCAAAATATAATAAGCGACTCAATTACATGAAGTCACTCTATGGACAGATTAGCCAGCACAGCACCATTAAAATTAATTAATATGTAACCAATATTTAAGGTGTATTGGTATAATTAAGTACATATCATGATTACAAACATCAACCTAAAAAATAATTGCCAATTGATATTGTTTCGTAGTGTAAGTTTACATGGTAATACTATTTGAGTCTATTTTATATATTACATTTAATTTACATTTACATTTTGAAATACACGATTAATATTAAAAATTCCGATATAATATTTTAAAAGCAATTAACTTATAATTAATGATACAAGCAAAGTTTTTTTTTATAAGAGAAACTGTTTTAAAAATGTCGATTTATTGAATTTTCACTATTTTACAAACACGAAATTAAAAGAATTAGAACTTGAAAGCCACTATCTTTCTGCTATGTGAATTTTCAAATTAGATTTATTAGATTTAATTTGTACGCACACTTTTGGAATCACATATTTCATAAGCAAACGGTTTCTCCCTATGCAAGTTCTTAAATGATTTATTAACCCATCTTTTCTAGGACATTCATATTCACAAATGTCACAAACACGCAGTTTCATTCCGGTGTAAATGAATTTTTTAAATTTATCTTTAGAGCAAATTTAGTGAGTTTTTAAATGCCTTTTTAAATTTGTTTCGTCACTATATTTGTAATCACAAATTTCACAAGCAAACGGCTTGTCTCCAGTGTGAGTTGTTAAATGATTTTTTAAATGTGATTTCTGCGCACATTTATAATCACAAATTTCACAAGCAAACGGCTTGTCTCCAGTGTGAGTTGTTAAATGTCTTTTTAATTGTGATTTCCGCGCACATTTATAATCACAAATTTCACAAGCAAACGGCTTGTCTCCAGTGTGAGTTGTTAAATGTCTTTTTAAAAGTGATTTCTGCGCAAATTTATAATCACAAATTTCACAAGCAAACGGCTTGTCTCCAGTGTGAGTTGTTAAATGACTTTTAAAGTGATTTCTGGCAAATTTATAATCACAAATTTCACAAGCAAACGGCTTGTCTCCAGTGTGAGTTGTTAAATGTCTTTTTAAAAGTGATTTCTGCGCAAATTTATAATCACAAATTTCACAAGCAAACGGCTTGTCTCCAGTGTGAGTTGTTAAATGACATTTTAATTGTGATTTCTGCGCAATTTATAATCACAAATTTCACAAGCAAACGGCTTGTCTCCAGTGTGAGTTGTTAAATGTATTTTAATTGTGATTTCTGCGCAATTTATAATCACAAATTTCACAAGCAAACGGCTTGTCTCCAGTGTGAGTTGTTAAATGTCTTTTAATTGATTTCTGCGCAAATTTATAATCACAAATTTCACAAGCAAACGGCTTGTCTCCAGTGTGAGTTGTTAAATGTCTTTTAAATGTGATTTTGCGCAATTTATAATCACAAATTTCACAAGCAAACGGCTTGTCTCCAGTGTGAGTTGTTAAATGTCTTTTTAAATGTGATTTCTGCGCACATTTATAATCACAAATTTCACAAGCAAACGGCTTGTCTCCAGTGTGAGTTGTTAAATGTCTTTTAAAGTGATTTCTGCGCAAATTTATAATCACAAATTTCACAAGCAAACGGCTTGTCTCCAGTGTGAGTTGTTAAATGCTTTTAATTGTGATTTCTGCGCAAATTTATAATCACAAATTTCACAAGCAAACGGCTTGTCTCCAGTGTGAGTTGTTAAATGATATTTTAATTGTGATTTCTGCGCAATTTATAATCACAAATTTCACAAGCAAACGGCTTATCTCCAGTGTGAGTTGTTAAATGTCTTTTTAAATCTGATTTCTGCGCAAATTTATAATCACAAATTTCACAAGCAAACGGCTTGTCTCCAGTGTGAGTTGTTAAATGTCTTTTTAAAAGTGATTTCTGCGCAAATTTATAATCACAAATTTCACAAGCAAACGGCTTGTCTCCAGTGTGAGTTGTTAAATGTCTTTTAAATGTGATTTCTGCGCAATTTATAATCACAAATTTCACAAGCAAACGGCTTGTCTCCAGTGTGAGTTGTTAAATGACATTTTAATTGTGATTTCTGCGCAATTTATAATCACAAATTTCACAAGCAAACGGCTTGTCTCCAGTGTGAGTTGTTAAATGTCTTTTAAATTGTGATTTCTGCGCAAATTTATAATCACAAATTTCACAAGCAAACGGCTTGTCTCCAGTGTGAGTTGTTAAATGTCTTTTAATTGTGATTTCTGCGCAAATTTATAATCACAAATTTCACAAGCAAACGGCTTGTCTCCAGTGTGAGTTGTTAAATGTCTTTTAAATTGATTTCTGCGCAAATTTATAATCACAAATTTCACAAGCAAACGGCTTGTCTCCAGTGTGAGTTGTTAAATGCTTTTAAATTGTGATTTCTGCGCACATTTATAATCACAAATTTCACAAGCAAACGGCTTGTCTCCAGTGTGAGTTGTTAAATGATTTTTAATTGTGATTTCTGCGCACATTTATAATCACAAATTTCACAAGCAAACGGCTTTCTCCAGTGTGAGTTGTTAAATGTCTTTTAAATTGATTTTGCACATTTATAATCACAAATTTCACAAGCAAACGGCTTGTCTCCAGTGTGAGTTGTTAAATGTCTTTTAAAGTGATTTCTGCAATTTATAATCACAAATTTCACAAGCAAACGGCTTATCTCCAGTGTGAGTTGTTAAATGTCTTTTAAATTGATTTCTGCGACATTTATAATCACAAATTTCACAAGCAAACGGCTTGTCTCCAGTGTGAGTTGTTAAATGCATTTTAATATGTGATTTCTGGCAATTTATAATCACAAATTTCACAAGCAAACGGCTTATGCTCCAGTGTGAGTTGTTAAATGTCTTTTAAATGTATTTCTGACGCAAATTTATAATCACAAATTTCACAAGCAAACGGCTTGTCTCAGTGTGAGTTGTTAAATGTCTTTTAAATTGATTTCTCGCAAATTTAATAATCTACAAATTCAAAGCAAACGGCTTGTCTTAGATGTGAGTTTTAAATGTCTTTTAAAAGTATTTCTGCGCCATTTATAATCCAAATTTCACAAGCATAGATTTCTCTCAGTGTGAGTTTTAAATGATTCTCGTAAAGTGGATTTGTAAGAGCATTTATATTGACAAATTTCACACGTAAAGGATTTCGCACGAGTGAGTTCTTAAATGTCCTTTGAATGTTTTTTCACATGTATCTACATACCCACAAACTGCACATTCAAACAAACTTGACTGTTAGATGTTCTTGCAGGTTTATAATGTGTTACTTGTTCAGTATCGCTTCTTCTTTAATGTCGATAGAATGATGCAAATCTTCTAAATTAAACTCACATCTTGAACCCATCCGTTTTAATTGTGGCATTGCTGCTTGAATTACTTGGAGATTTCAAACCTTGACTGTTGCTGTTCATAACGTGTAGCTCTTCAAGGGGTTGTATTTGAGCCATATCTGTAACTGATTGCATCAGAATGAGGTACTAATGTGTCATTCGACAATAATAATTAATATTTACCTGTAGCACATCTCAACGTGTAAGCCTACAATTGTGAAGTTTGCTTTCCCTGCTATTATTTTCGTTATTACAAAATTACTACAAAATAAATAGCAATATTTTTTGTTATAACAAAAAGATGCAACGATGTTTGAAAGGCAAAACGGCATAAGCAACACTATGTAATAAAATTTATTGCGATGTCTACGAGTAATTATAAACTTAAAACTAGCACATTGCAATGCAAATATTTTTGCTCGTATAGATAAGATAATTAATTACAAATTTTATTTCACAAATTTTCAACTTGAAATCGCTCTATTGTAAAGTTTACAACTTATCGCTTATAATCTTTTGCCTTTCAACCATCGTTATCGTATTTACCTCCTACAGGTCGTGTTATTTTCATAATAATTTGTCTACGGTTTAAGTTAAGAGGTGAACCCACCCAAATTGTGAGAATATTTAACTGAATTTTAAATCAAAATTTGTAAGTGGTTATTCCGCATAAATTATTGTAGCCAAACGGAGAGCTTTGTTAACAAGTAAAATAGTTACCTACACATTGAGAAACATGCTACTAGTATATAATATGCATCACAGTTTTACATAATCGTGTTACTTACCTTTCCGAATTAGAACAGTTCGGTAGCTAGGAATCGTAGATTTTGTCTTGATGTGTAGTTTGAGCTTAAAATTATTTTTTTATAACCAAAGGAGGGTTCTACAATTATGTACCATTTCTTTATCTTACGATGAAAGACATACTACACCAAATTGATGAACCTCTTCACTTTATGAGAAGCCCCACAACTCTATCGTCTAGAATGCACTGGTAGCTTGCGATGGGGTTTCAGAACCTGTGTAAATTCAAGCAGCTAAATCTAAAAGATTCAAGTGAACCAGCATGAAGCAAAGAGCACTACAACACTAAATTACAACAAATTGCGACGTTATCCATTTTCTATTTGACAGTAAACATGAGCGCGCTATCTAGTGGAGCAAATATTTACTCACCCGTGCATTTGTTTTTCTTAAATTTTATTGTTAAATAAATAAGATTAGCGTTTTTAATTTTTCAGAATACAACTTTTAACTTGTGAAAAAATGGAGTACACGGTCTTTAAGTGTGTGACTAAGGAAAGTTTGAATCAGCATATTAGAAGTCATACGGGCGAGAAACCGTTTGCTTGTTTAATTTGTGGCCACAAATGCTCACAAAAATTCATGGGGTTTAAATTTCAACAATATGAATAGAAAAATATTTGTGGAAGAACTATCAAGTTTAAAAGAAACTGGAGATACTTTGCAAAGGACGTGTAATTTGAATAGTAATGATAAAATTAAAAAAGAAGAACCGGATGTTGTAGAATTCAACTCGGAAGACTTGCATCACTCGGTAGAAATTAAAGAATCGATTTCAAGTGAAATGGTTGACTATGACTATGGTTTTGATGTGAAAACTTTTGTATGCGATTTTTGTGATTACAAATCTTATAAAAAACAATATTTGAGTCGACACATGAGAATTCACACGGGCGAGAAACCGTTTACATGTGAAATGTGTGATTCGAAATATTGTAGTAAACAATACTTGCAACGACATGTTATGATCGCTCACACCGGGGAGAAGCCATTTGAGTGTAAAGTTTGTGACCGTAAGTATTCAGTTAATCGTGAATTGAAGCAGCATATTTTGAGAACTCATGGCGGGGGTGAATCCATTCAAGTGTGAAATTTGTGACTCTAAATTCTCACAAAAGGGACACTTGCGAGATCATTTAAAAACTCATAGCGGTGAAAAGCCTTTTGCATGTGAAATTTGTGACTATAAGTGCTGCTCAAAACATATTCTGAATCAGCATATTAGAAATCACACGGGAGAGAAACCTTTTGAATGTAAAATTTGTCACTATAAATGTTTACGTAAAGGAAGTTTAAAAGTTCATTTAAAAATTCATAGCGATTAGAAACTTTTTACATGTTGTAATTATTAATGTTAATTAATTACTAGATCCCAGTCTCTCATTGTCCGGTTAAACCTATCCCTTCCGAATAACCAGAGAATTTATATCGAAGATAAACCTCGACACAATTTTCAAAAACCTCTTACTTAGGTTCCTGTAAATATTTTGTATTTATAATTAGATAGTAAAGTTGTTATGCTCTCACTTTTGCATTCTTATTAATTTTCCAATAATTTTGTAATTAATCTCCAATATTTTATTATAGGTTCATTTAGTAAACCATCCATGATCACTGTCATCAAATTATGTGTAAACTGTTTAAACAGATTTAAAATATTTTCTAGAGAATTTTATGCCATTAAGACCCTACGACTCATTATATTTTTACCCAGTTGTTCTAAAAAATAACTGCACTGTGCCATTCTGAATTTTGAATGAGGTTACACTCTCAATGTCTTTTATTTGATTTTATTTTAGAGCATTCTCAAGTTTTATTTCTTTGATCTTTTCTGGTTTATCATGTAGCGTTTTAACGGCGCCGCTACTGATTATCACCATCGTGACATAACTTATTTCATGTTGACAGTACTTTTTCATTAACCTAACTTTTAATTTTCGACAAGCTACTGTTCCCATTGTAGTGTTTTAACTCGAAAATAAAATTTCGAAGCAAGAAAACATCAAAAGTACTTTGCAGAAATGTATAACCTAAAATTGATTGTCAGATCGAAACTGAGGCGTAACGTCAAAATTTAGGGTTAGCTATCATCAGAGGTCAAGGTTAGAAACAGCTGAGCATGGCCAAGTTCCTCATACTAATAATTATATTTTTAGACTGAGGTTTACGCAGTAGTGGATTATTTTGGTAATATTGTCGACGCCTATCAATGAATATGTACATACCCAGAACATGCGAGAAATTTATTTTGTGCTCGTTCACCATGAAATTGCTGTTTAATTAAATTAACTGTTTGTTAATTAATTTAAGTTAGAAATGGAAAATTTATCAGCATCTGGACCTAAAATGGACATTCCAGGAAGCCTGCCGATTGAAATTTTTCATGAGATTCTGAAGTATTTGTCTTCCCGTGATTTACACAACGTATGGGATTGTTGTGAAAAGTGGAGAAACCACATGGATTCCTTTTGGAAAATAAAATGTAAAATAGATTGTTATTTGGAAACGGAAGACGACTTGAACTCCCAATTTTATCGAAAATTTATGAAACGGTATTCTCGATGGGAAGTAAGTGTGGATAATTTTTTTTATTTTCTTTCAGTGATTTTCTAACATTTATTACTTTTAGGGGAATTTATATGTATAACAGTAAGTTGGAAGATAATTGGGTTAACCAAAATTTTAAAGAAGTTGTAAATAATGTGGATTCGTTTAAGGGAATTTTACTTCATTACTTTTGTGGAGACTTAATTATTGCAAGTTGGCTGTTAGGAAAGAGATTTGGCTTGTAAATGCACTACTGCAGTGGTAAGTGTTAAAATGTAATTATCAAGTGGTTTGAAAGAAACTCATTATTAATGCAGTAAAATAGCTCAATTTTTGAAGAAAAATTAGGACAACGAACTTGAATTTGGAATATTTACTCGTTTAGGAATCAAACGTACCCCGGATTTTATGGGCAATCGTTTTACGGCTTGTTAAAGGGTGAAAATTACGTTGTAATATAAGTTACAAAACGACTAATTTTATTAGAAAAATTACAAGAGATCTTTTGTAGATAAATGAATTAATGAACGGTCGGTGTGTCAAACCTGAGATTTCGAGTAAGAATTGTTCTGCCTATCTATCATTAGAATTAACCAGCCAAGTAATTTAGCCAGGAAAGCCACCTCCTTTATGGAGGGATAGAACGTCTAATGGGTAAGCAAGAAGAAGAATTATACAAAAAAGTATTTACTCTTTTCAACCTAAAATGACAACTACAAATCGAGCGTTTTGTAATTTATCAGGTTTAGCTGATTTCCGACACTCCAAATTATGAGTCAACTATTATAGAAGAATTATACAAAAAGTAGTTTTACATCTTTACAAGCCAAAATGACAATAACTAAAATCGAGCAGTATTTGTATCCATTTGAGTGTAATTGTTTATTATTCTTCTTTCTATGAAACTTCTAATAATCAATCTTCCTACACGCCACCAGCCCGGAATGTACCGGTACTTGCTATAGAATAATCCGAAAATATATTGATTTTAATTGCTTTTAATTGTAGGTCGAAAACGGTTTGACTTAATCTTTCCTAAAGGCACCGTCATCATATGCATCCATGCAGTTAGAAAAATTGAAAATAAGTTAATTGTCGTAGTAGGCACGGCAACGTTAGACGAAGATGGTTACTTTACTTCTTCTGAAATAATGAACATCAAAGTATGGAATATAGAAACTGAAGAATCATTGCTAAGCCTAAAAATGGAGAATATGGACGGCCGCGTCAAGGAAGTTCTAATTTGTAAAAATGTGTAAGTACATTGCATTTTGGTAACCTCCACCAGTGATTATAAATTTGGGAAAGGTGCGATTTGCATTACAGGGTTGGTTATACATTTAATTTCTGTTGCGGAGGAACAGAAATAATCAATCTGCAGAATAATATTTTCTATAATATTTATACGAATAACTACTAATATTAAGGATGTGGCGTTTTTCAAAAATAAAAAATGAATTTAATTCTGGCACTGGCATTTTGACCCCACGAGTTCGGTTGCTTAAAACGGATTGAGGAATATGATAGTAATCATGAACCCAGTGAGACCGACTTGACCTTCGCACCACGCAAACGGTCATAAAATCTTCTTGGTATCAAATCGAGTACCTCAACATTGGCAATTAATCGCGCTAACTACTAGGCAAATGATTTCTCCATCTTCTTTTCAGCTTGTCAAGCTGCTACCTTCCCAAATTTATAATCATCACTTTAAATTTATTTTCAAAATTTACCGCTTGCCACTGCAAACGGTTATCTCTGTTTAGCATTTGTTAATTTATATTTATACCACCCAATACCTGGATTTTTACTGCAGCAGTGGATTGGTGTGATCACTGGCGGAGATTGTGATTTTCTTTGCTGTGGAATTTCTCCAGTGAACATCAACACGTGAATTTAAATTAAGAAAATTAATCAATATCGGAAAATAGGTTGTGCATAAAAGCTATATTCCAAATGGAGTGAAAGCAAAATTTAGTTTAATATTTTTATTTACCTTTTTTGATTACAGAATTACGTTTTTAACGCATTCCATAGAGGAGACATATTGTGGTGAACTGCGTTTTTGTATAATTATTGCCCCACGTTGGTGAAGCCACTTGTCGTGATCAGCTGTTTTGAATAATTATTGCCCCACGTTCTGAAGCCAAATTGTCGTGTTCGTGATCTGTGGAAAAATTATTACTTCCTTCCTGAAGAAGCCAATTGTAATGTTTACAATTATTTGATTGATACTTGTATTTAATTTTAAATTCTCTTTATCGACTTCCTCTCTTATTTCATATTTCATATTATCCCCTTTTATATACTTTCTGCTTCATAATTTCCTTAAATTATTGTGCTTTACATATAAATTGTTCCCATTTTAATCTTTATTTCAACAATAACTTCTCTCTTCAATTTTATAATTATAATAATAATACTCTAAAACTTATCCCAATTATTTAACTACACATATTTTAACTGTGAATTTTCCATAGGTATCCTTCACTAAATCACATCTTCCTATAAACTGCAATCACCTCCCGTTACGAAACCTTTGATTCTTAATTCACTTGCCACCTAATAATATTTTTAAATTTTAATTTTAAACCTCCCTCTCATCATTCTCAACTTCTTGATTTGTTTCAACTCCATTGTACCGATATAACAAATTTATGTGAAATATCCCTCTAATACCCTCATTATCCAAAAATTTTAATTCATAAGTGTTGAGATTAATTACTCTATTTACCCTGTGGGGTCCTTCATAAGGTAACATCAGTTTTGCACAATGATCCTGTTCCCAATTTGATACCCTCAAACTTTTGATTATGACTAAATCACCTACGTTAAATATTATGCGTTTCTTTATCTTACTATTCGTCTTCCTTACGTATTTTTCGGAATTGCGCATTACATTAGCTTTAGCTTTAATTAAGTCTTCATCATAATTTCTATTTTCAATATTTGTACCCCACGGTCTATCCGGTATAATCCCTCTCATCAAATATAAAGGTGTAAATTGAGTGACGGTATTAGGAGAATTATTCTAAAAGTCCTCTACCTCCTCTAAACGATATGCCCATTCTTTTGTGAATCGTGAACTAAAATTCTTAAGAATTTTATAACCTCCTGAATTATTCGTTCGCTAGGATTGGCTTGCGGGTGCCTTATTCTAGTAAAATTGACTTTAATCCCTTTCTCTTCAAAATGATCTATAAAACGGTTCGTGGTAAAATAAGTTGCATTATCTGCCAAAATACGTTTTGGTTTCTTAACTTTTTCTATAAACTCCTCAATACATTCAATTGTGACGTTAGTATTGCAATGGTCAGTTGCATAAAGATAAACAAATTTTGTAAATATGTCATAAATGACCAAAATATGCTTACATCCCTCTTCCGTTTCTATTAAATTACTTAGATAATCTATTGCTATTAGTTCCTCTGGTTCATTTGTTTCAATACTGAGTATTTGATTTTGGTTAACATGATTTTTATGCTTTGCCAAACAACATAATGTGCATTTATTAATTTCTTCCTTAATTAGTTTTAAATCCTTGATACAATAAAATTTTCCTGAACATTAACCAACATTTCCTTATCCTAAATGACCTTTATTAAAATGTAAATCCTACAAATTTCTTTAGTTCTCTCTTCATTTACCATATACAACTCTTCACCCCCAATGATCTTAACCAAAAATTCCCCTCTCATCTCATAACTCTTATAATTATTTCTTTGATTAACCTGATCTTTAATTTGACTGAACTGATTCTCATTTTGAATTGCTACAATATTTTGTTCTGAGTAAATGTTTTCCCCTAATTGATTCAATGCTATTAAAACGTCACAAAGTTTTTCCTTTTCTCCCCTTCTTTTCTACTAAATGTATCGCAATTAAATTATCCTTCCCTTTTTATATACAACATCAAATTCGTATTCTTGTATTAATAGTGACCATCGATAGATACGATTATTGGAAAAAATTTTTTTTCATTAAGAAAGTTAAAGCTGAATGATCTGTTTCTATTGTAAATCTATTTCCTATTAGATAAAATTTTAATTTAATTAGAGCAAACACTATCGCAAGGCATTCCTTCTCTGATATTGTATAACGTCGTTCATAATCTTTCAAAATTCGTGAAGCGAAATAAATTGGAACTTCCTCTCCTGACTGTATCTGAACTAAAATGGCTGAAATGGCATAATCACTAGCATCTGTCTTTAATATAAATTTCTCATTAAAATCTGGATGCCTTAACTTTAAATTCTTGTAAAAACTATCTTTTAATTGTTGAAATGACTCTTCTTGAATTGTGGTCCAGTTCCATTTTTGATTCTTTTTCAATAACAAATTTAATCCTACGGTTTTCTCTGAATAATTATCAATAAACTTCTTATAATAATTGACTACCCCTTAAAATCCTCTTAATGTCCTCAAATTAGTTGGTTTCGGAAATTTTTGAATTTCTTTTAATCGATCTAATTCGACTGATACTCCCTCTTGACTAATTTTATATCCTAAATATTTAACTTCTTTTTGAATAAATTCACATTTTTCTAAATTAAGTTTTAACCCTGTTTCCTTTAATTGATCTAAAATAATTCTTATATGTTGTAGATGTTCTTTCCAATTTTTACTAAAAATTAATATGTCATCCACATAGTGTATACAAAAATCTTCAAATTTCCCTAGTTTATTTTGCATAAATTTAACGAGTGCAGCACACGAAGTTGACAAACCGAAAGGAACTACCCTAAAATGATAAGTATACCCATTAATTATGAAACCCGTGTATTTCTACTATTTTCCTCCAAAGGAATTAACCAAAATGAGTTCTTTAAATCTAATTTAGTAAAATTGTATTATGTCCTATTTTTCCCAACAAACTATCTATGTTTTGAGGAGTTTCATATTGTGAAATCGTAATTTAATTTAATTTTCTGGCATCTAAACATAATCTGATAGAATTATCTTTCTTTCGTACAACTACTAATGGATTTATGAATGGAGTACTCGCTCTCTCAATGATTCCGTCCTCTAACATCTTTTGAATTTCACCCAAAACTTTCTTATGTGCTTGCGGTATAGGATAGGTTTTACATTTGAATCCCTCTTCATTATGAATAATTAACTTATGTTCATACCCTTTTGCAATACTTGACTTATCATTAAACAAATCGATGTGGTCATTTAATAATTCAAGAATACTTTCTAAAAATTCAATTGGACAAGTAATATTTTCAACATTGAACCTACTTTGACTTATTTCTTGATTTACATTTCCTATGACAATTTGTTCATTAACGTTATTTTTCTCCCATTGAAATTGTTCTTCATCAATAATAACCAATTTATTTTCTACATCAATTTTTACTTTATATTTATTTAACAAATCTATCCCAATTAAACAATCCATCTTTAACCCTTTCATCATCATAATTCCTTCTCTTCTTTCAAAATTTCCTAACTGAATTTTCCCACACACCATTTGATTTATAACCGTCATCCTTTTATTATTAGCACAAACTAAATTTAAACTCTTAATTGGCATAATACATTTTTCAAATATAATTTTATTCCTTTCAATAATGTCCTGATTCACTAAAGAAACCTCAGCTCCTGTATCTAACAAAGATAAAAATTTCAATCCCTCATTTTTAATATAAATTTTTGGCAAGTAACTTAAGTTAACGATATCGCAGGTCCGCTCATTGCTTTCGTTGATAAACTCACGCGGATGTTCATATGAGTTAGTGAAGGCATACTCTAACGTCCTGCGACCTACGGAAAACCCTGAGAAACTACCCACTTTCATTTCCTCTTTCCTGATTAGTATTTGGATTATTTACCCCAATATTTATTTCCTATTAGCAGCAATATTATTTACTTCCCTTGAATTTGTCTGTTGACCCTGTGTTCCAAATCTTCTATTATCCTGCCCTGTATACTGTACATTATGATTATTATTACGTTCCCAAAATTCTATCATTATTATTGTTATTACCATTGTAACTTTGTTGATTTGCATTTTGATAATTACCATATCTATTGTTATATTGGAATCGTTGTCCATAGTTTCCTGTGTGCTCTATCGCTATGATAATTTCCCTATTATTATTGTTATTATAGTTATTTCGTTCCTTTCTGTATTATAAGTATTATTATTATTATTTATTGGTCCCCTGTAATTATTATTATTATTGTTCTGTCCTCGATTATTCGTTGGTCTATACGAAAATCCTCCTGCGTACTTCTCCGTTCTCCCTTCCTTATTCTACAATCCTGTTCATCAAATCGTCTTACTAATTCTATTAGTTCCACTTGGGTTTTGACATTTTCAGTACAAACACACCTACTAATCTCCTCTCCAAAATGATTTACCAAATTTCTTATCAATAAATCCTCCTCCTGTACTGGTTCGATTTGCCCTGCTAAATTAATTATATGTAACAAATACATTTCCCTGGTAGTATTCCGATTTGAATCGTATTTCCCATTTTGAATTCTCTCTTTAATTCCCGCCTGAATTGATCGTCCCCAATATTGTCTCAAAACATTTCTTTAAACTGCTCAAAATTAAAGAATCTTTCTTCAATCGTACTATACCATACTAATACTCTCCCTTCTATTCTTTTCCTAATGATATTTCTTAAATTTTCCTCATTTACAATTCCCCTTACGCTTCTTTCCAGCTCTTTTATAAATCTTTTTGGGTTATAATCCTTTTGGTTGCTAAATTTAACCTCTTGTATTCCCCCAATTTTACTAAATAATTCTTCTAAACAAATCCTTTTACTACCTTGGTTTCCGCCTTGTTCATCAAATCTCTCTTCCATCCTTTTACATCTCCTCTCACATCCTTCTTTTATACCCGTGCATCTTTGGTCTAACTCTCCCTCAACTTTCTTTATTTTCTGTTCGTGACCCCTTACAATTCCTTTAGTAACACCTAACTCATCCCAAATTTTCTTATTTACACCTCTATCTTCTTTTCAACCTGCTCTACATCATCTTTTAAAACCCCATACATACTCTCCAATTTCACTTGTACCCCATCAATTTCTTCCCTTTCACTGCAAATCTTTTTCTACCTTCTCCTCCCATTCATTCCTTGTATCTTGTATTTTATCTACAATGGTTTCTAATAATTCTTCTTTCATTGTTTGCATATCCTTTTAATACTTTCATACCTTCATACGTAGTTTTACATTTTCCCGAAGTTCTCCGATACCAGCCATACTCTCTTTTAATTCATTCATATCTACCTTCATTTTAGCATCCCTCTTATCATCTCTGCTTATCATCATTTTCATAAATTGTTCGAACTTATTTTCCAATATTGACTCCTTTATGATTTGTTTTCAACTACTTGACCCTCGTCTTTCTCTGTTTCCCTTTATCTTTACTAATCTTTTCAATTCCTCTACTTCTATTTCCTCTACTTCTACATTTTCTATTTCCCTCTTTTTCCTTGACATATCCTCTAAATTAATCCGTTCTGCCTCTTTCTGTTCCCCCTTTTTGCTACGTGTCTCCATTTTTTTTTTTTTTTTATTTACACTACTAAAACTAATTTATTTTTTTTTTTTATAGCTCAAGCCGGTAGAATATGAGTTAATCTCAGAGTCGTACCGATATCGAGCCCTTAGTTGTGCGCCAATTTGTGGTGAACTGCGTTTTTGTATAATTATTGCCCCACGTTGGTGAAGCCACTTGTCGTGATCAGCTGTTTTGAATAATTATTGCCCCACGTTGGGCGCCAATTTGTGGTGAACTACCTTGTTGTATAATTATCGAGCCCCACGTTGATTTTCACACACTTTGTCTATCCTAACCACTTGCATAACACTTAGTTTTTAATTCCCCTTCCTTCAACACTTATCCCACTTAAATCCTTAGCCTAATAACAATTTAATTACTAAATCTAAAATTTTGACATATTTGCAGGTTACAATTTCACATTTTTCAATGTTGAAGATTCAATTTTCCATCTACCATCCTCACTTGGATAGCAAATCGTTCTACAAATTACTGCGGTTCTTTTGGTATATAACTTGACCCAATTACAATTTTTTATATTACATAAATCTTTCTTTTTTAGGTTTTCCGAAGGATGAAATTTTCTTTTGGTCATTTTAGCCTTATTTGAATCTTTTGGATTTTGAATTCATTTTCAAAAGTACCAAGAAATGTGTACACTACTATTCAATCTGCAAAACAATTCCAACTTTAATCTGTGATACCCGTAGGATGAAATTTAATTTTAGAATGCTAACTGTTTCCGACAGCTTATAAAATGACGTTTTGTATTTTAAATGGCTCTAATGGCATTCCATGAACAACTGCTACATGACAAATATTATCAAATCGTTATACAAATTTTCCATCCGAGGATACAACTTTATCCACCGAGGTTCTCGGAATGATCAACTCTTACGAATAACATTACTCTAGGCTTTGTGAGTTTGATTATTTTAGTATTATGTTAAATAATCATGGCTGTATCCTAATTTGCTCTCAAATTTGTTGTGAACATAACAAATATATAACATCAAAAATAATGTGGACTACAACCGAAGTTGTGTTACCAATGTTTGCCATGATAACGACAAAATTGCAATGTTACACCAAACAAGTACTTTAGCAATAATAGACATGGATTATACTGAACTAGGGACATTTAATTGCTGCGACAGTGAACGAACAATAATCAAAATACAGGTAAAGCCAGAACTAAGCAAAAAGGAAAATAACTTTTTATTTTGTAATGAAAAATATTAATGGATCAAATTTACAATTTTTACATAGTGACTCGTTATAGTTCTTTTCTAAATTTAATTAAACCGCAGAGGTAATGTAGCGGTCTGAAAGACGCCTGTGTTTTCTGTACATTGCATTGTTTTAAAAGTTTAACCATATTCTATGCATTTTGAATCTTTAAATAGTATATTAATTTGGTATTACGGGAGACAAACCCAGAATTATATTCGGAAGTAAATTTATAATATTTTCCCATCAGTTGGTAAGTGTTTTCCACAAAAATGACTATAACTTATCATTGATTGGAAAGTATTTACCAACTTACAGCAATGAAATTCAAGCGCAAATAGCACTTAAACCATTTATTTTGTAGATGAACGGTAATTATTTGATTACTGTATCAAAATCTTCTAAAGAACCTGGACTAAGGGCTTGTATTTGGAACATAAACGCAAAAACTAAATTATACCAAATCGAGAAAGTACTTCTAAAAGAATTGGCAATGTATTTGCACGAAAATAGGCTATGTTATGTATATGAAGATTTCCAACCCAGAAAATTTAGTTTTATACTATGTCGATTGGATACAGGAGATTGCATACTGAAGCTAGGTAAATATTTATTGCAACTGTTAAATTGGCGCTGGCGCTACGATTTTTTCATTCACTTTCTTTAAGTTTCTATATTTTAAATTTGTCAAACCAAAAGCGTAGTTGTATAAAAACCTAAGATTGTGCGGTCATCCGAGTTCCATCTTGTTTGTAACATGTCAGCACCAGCGTCGAATATACTTCATACATCTTATATATTTATCTAACACTGTAACTTTTTATTTGAAGCATATGGATGTGTTAGGTCACACAATTTCTTTGTAATAAAACGTGACAATACTGACGGTCGTTTATTAAAAGTATGGTCGATTAAAACAGGAAAATTAATTGCCGACTTGCAATTACCTCAACCTTTGCCATTCCAGTTTTTAGAAAACGATTGTTCAAAAGAAAAGAGCAAAAGTAAATTTGCATATTTAGATTACAATCGTACACACAGGATATTGAGAATAATGGATTTTGAAGCCAATATAGAAGGATAACGACGAGAGTTTTCGCCAAATCGATGAAAGATAATGCCATATAGACATAAAAGAAATAAAATTTGCGGTTGGACCACAAATTTTGGTTAAAAAACGGCTTTAAAAATTAATTAAGAATGCAATTTACTTATTGGCTCTTTTCAACTGTAACCCCGCCCATCGAAATTGAAATATGTTGTAGTGACAGTTAAGATACCCGAATCTAGGTTTTTAAAACGAATTATAACAGATGAGGGTTTAATTAACAGTTTAAAAAATTTGCCAATTGGGTTATCCTAAAACAGCACTCGAACTCGAGGGCATAAGTATAGGAGAAAAGGACGCAGATCAGCGGTTCGGTCAAAGCGGGCGTATTTGACTTTTTATAAAACGAAACTGCGCACGACGTCTTTGTTTTTTTAATATTTCTTTTAAATTAATTTTTCTTTAATTCATCTAATTGTGGTTTATTCTTTCCAACTGAAAGAGACCTGATAACGAATTGTTTGAATGGGTAAGTCAAAATTCAATGTTAACCATTGTTCCGAGATTTGCTGCAACGCAGCTGTTTGTTATATTTATTTTTGTGTAGATGTTTCAAATTTCATTTTGTAAAATTTTGTTTCAAACTAAATGCCATCAATAAATACTATCGTATGTTAAATCAATTTTGTTTTTATTTCCAAGGTTGGTATTAAAATGTGAACTTTAGTGAAGTAGGTACCACCCCTTTCCTCGGCTTAAAAAATTAGTGTTGGCTCGTTAAGGTAGGCAGAAGAGGTCTGTCTTACCAATCCAACAAGCTCAGTTTAAAAATTTTTTTTTATTTTTTGTGTAATATTTAAATTATTAGCTTATTTTAGTATGGCAAAACTGCGTTCAGATCGGGGTCTCGCTTCCGAAGCAATATAAATATTTATATTTTTGTATATTTGACCGTACTTCAGGTAAAAATAATCTAATTAGACCGGAGATTAGTGCACCGGTGTCAGAAAACAAAGCATTAAAAAGTTTGATAAAAATACAAACTAAAATATTATAAAAACTTTTGCACCAAATTTGTTTTAATTTCCTCCAAATAATACCGTAAAAGGTATAGTCTTCCCGGAAGCAGTAGTAGCTACGTTATTGCGAGAGCAACTGGAATTATTCACAGAAATCTGCCGTGAAGATTCGAAACATCAGGGCTGAGTTCGAAGATAAATTGTTCGTCACGACTCTACCTTTGTTGCAAGAAGTTTCACCAACGCCCGTCGGCTTCCAGTTCCAGCGTACAGTCACTTTGCTAACTTTACCATAATCATAAATTTCGAATAATTCGTAACCGGCCGTCCGCAAGTATTGTTTTCTTTGGGGGTCGAATTTAAAATAAATTTTGATATCAATTTAATCAAAATTTGATTAACGTTAAATAAGCGGATTTGCGTTTAATTAAAACAATTTCTATTGTATTATGAGATTGATTTCAATAATTTCGCGGTTTTCGGAGTTGAATCTATATATATATCAAAATGGATGTATGTGGGTGTGTGTGTATGTATGTTCCTTATAGACTCGTAGACCGATCCCAACCAAATTTTGCACAGTTACTCTCTAGGACCCTAAAGAGGTTTTCCGCTAAAAACCGGGACCTAAAAGCTTAATTTAAAAAAAGAAGTGTATGAATGGATTAACGAGATTCCCATCGCCAATACCTGTAATTGATCAAAATACTTCAGACAAAGGCAAAGTATTTTATTTTTAATGAGACCCCGGGCAAAGCCGGGTATCCAGCTAGTTAAATATAAATTTTTATGTCAATTAGATATCAATTTAAACCAAATTTTGATTTCGTTTTAATCCACGATTTGCCGTTTAATTAAAATAATTTCTTTTGTGTGATGAGAAATTGATTCCAACAACTTCGCGGTTTTGGCGTTGATTAAAAGTAAGTTTTGATATCAATTTATCCCGAATATTGACTAACGCTTAATCCGCGGTTTACCGTTTAACTAAAATAATTTTTCTTGTGTTATAAGAAATTGATTCCAATAAATGCTGATATCAATTTAATCCAAATTCTGATTAGCGTTTAATTCACGTTGTGCCGTTTAATGAAAATAATTTCTTTTGTGTGATGAAAAATTGATTTGATTAACTTCGCGATTTTGGGGTTCAAAATAAAATAAATTTTGAAATCAAAAATTTAATCCTAATTGTTAGTTATTCGCGACATTACGCAACTGGTCGGGGCTTGTAAGATAAGAAACGAGAGAGTCGGTAATTATCATTACAGCAAGCAACATGTGCCTTAACAGAAAGTAATATTTGTATTTTTTCAATCAATAAATGTTTAAGTGCAAATGCTCTTTTAATCAAAAACTCAACAACACTAATTTTGATAAACGTTTAATTCGCGTTTCGCCGTTTAAGGGATTTTGAATTGTGTCTGGAACACACATACACATTTTAAGATTACAAATTTAAGTTTTTATAAAAAAGATTTTTTCTATAAAGAAAGATCTCTTTAAAATCTTCACTTACTCTTCTATATTGAAGTCTCTAAAAGAACTTCGAATTAATATTTAGCAAGGCGAAACTTGTTTTTTGAAATTGTTTTGGATATTGCAATTTTCCTATTGGAGATACAAAAAATTGAAATTTTACTAATTTTATGAAGCGTCCGGAAGTGCATTCGCTGTCTTTAAAAATTAAAATTGGTTGATAAATAATAAGAACTCTGCAGTCAACGGAAGAATTTTCCAATGATCCACCCAGATACTGCTCTGACTTGGGAACTAAAATGAAATTTCATAATTTAATCCAGGTTGCGAATAAAGTTTTTAACGGTCTATCTTTTCGGATTCTTCAGTTTCTTTCGAGCTTCAACTAAGGTCACAAATTTGAAAATCATATATTCTCCAATGCCTTTTACTTCGAAAGTTACAGAAGTGATTTTTAGAGGAATCATCAAATAGTTTTTCGAAAATATGGTTTTGCTTTCGATTAATCAGTTAATTATTAGTACAGGAAAAAAACAATAAAATTTTTAAATTTTAGAAAAAAAGTAATTTCAATTTAAAATTTTTAGATAAATAAATCTCGTGGTAAATTGTAAAAGATCTCATTATGTTCATTTTTATTAAGAAAATCTATTCAAATGCAACTTTAAGGCTGGAACCCGAAGAACGACAGTGAGGCCGTAGGCCGAGCTGCCTCTCAGAGCTACCCAGGAATATCGGCCCTTAGGCCTATTTTCACTGGTAAATTACAACTATAAAATTAATTTTTGTTTTGTTCATAATATTTTTAACGAATTTTATTATTTATTTCATAACACACTGTATATCGCATAATACAATTTTAATGTGTTTTATGTCAAATTATACGTGTAAGTCTTTCGAGGTGATTGAGTCAAGTAAATAAAATTACTATTACTTAGATTGACATGAATATGATGGGATCTTAAGACGAATTGCTAAATGGTATCAAAAATATTAAAACAGAAGAAATGGAAGGCATCAACGTAGAAGCCGTACATCATTCCATCGACATTAAAGATGGCACTTTGATATTGAAGGGGGAATTTTTAGAACAAATGGAAAATTGTATCAAACAGATTAAAGTTGAAGAGATCGAGGGCATGGATATCACAAGCTTGAAGAGTTACATCATTCCATCGACATTAAGGAAGAGATTTCAATCACCGATTGTCAACTCGATGGAGATTGCAAAACACAATTTTTTAAACATATTAAATGTGAGGTATGTAATGTAGTATTTTCCAATAAATACCAACTTGGAAGGCATGCAAAATTCATAACGACTTGAAACCGTTCGAGTGTACAATATGACAAGTTTTTCGGAAGGAACATTTGATGCGTCATTCACGAATTCATACCAAGGAAAACCCTACTAAAATTTGTAATTTTTTTCATAAAAGTTTGAAAAAACATTTATTAATTCATACGGGGAGAAACCATTTAAGTGAAATATGCATTATAAAAGTTCTTTCAAGGAAACTTTGAAAAGTCATTTACGAACACATTCCGGTGAAAACCATTCGGTGTACGATTTGTGAATTTAAATGTTCTCATAAGAACATTTGATATATCATTTACTAAATACTGGAGAAACCATTTCAAATTTAAATTTGCGGTTATAAATGTTCTCTGTAGAAACATTTGAAATCATTAAAATACAAGAAGATAAGAAGAAAATTATTATCTATTTTTGAAAATAAAAATTTAGCATACACTTGTTGTATTTTCTGTTCTTATTTTGTCATTTCTTTTAAAATTTTTTTCTAAAGCAGATAAAATAAAAGAGAGCTAAGAAGATAAAATACATTTTGATTAAAGCGACTTATCTGAGATTTTACGTTACATGGCATTTTATTATAAGATAAAAAATAATTTTTTTAAATTTTTTTTGAATTAATTTAAATGTGAATATGAATTTAAGCAAATTAAATTAATTGAAAACTTGTAGTATTGCGATTTAAATTTTTTTTCAATTAAGTAATTTAACCTACTAACTAAAAAAACTGGATGTCCTTTTATTTTTCGATTACCTTTTTTTATTTGAGAATGCAGATCTTTTTAATGACGGATTTATGAATCTCTTGTTAAATTTTGAAATTGGAAGATTTGTAAGAATATATTGTAAAGAATTTTAAAAATTTAAAATTTATTATCTACAATATATTGCAATGATATCTTTTATTAAGAATACACGTCATCGCTAGTCACTTTGTATTTATTAAAAAATATTTTGTTACACGCAGAAAACAAGTCGTAACAAGATCCGATTTTAGACGTATCCTTGACAATCTTGAGTAATCAAGTTTTATACGATACCATTTACTTATAAAATTTTCCAATGGTCGTAAAAATTTGCAATACGTAGGTAAGTATCGATAGGTGGAGTTACGAAGCCAGTAATATTTGGATTACGGTTTTTAACACTAAAAACTACGTCAGTTGTAAACTTATTAAAAATATCTCTAAATCAAAACAGAATTTAAAAACGTGGATATTGAAGACATGGTATCTGAACATACAATAAACGCTCGGAGAGGCACAAATTTGTATATATTGCATGAATCC
The DNA here is from genome assembly GCA_036346125.1 of Lycocerus yunnanus. NCBI lineage: Eukaryota > Metazoa > Arthropoda > Insecta > Coleoptera > Cantharidae > Lycocerus > Lycocerus yunnanus. The sequence goes on from JARFIX010000287.1 coordinate 34,000, forward strand.
TAAATATTAATGGTACTGTTGAAAATGAATTTAGAGTGCCATGGACTAATATTTTATGCTTAATTTAATTTTTATTAATATTTTCTTGATAATTGAAATTACGAGTCAACAAGACAAAAATTGTACCTACAAAAAGTAGTGTGTCGACTTCATTTTCTTAAACGTACAATTTTTCCTTAATCGCAATTTACAAATTGAGAATTTGTATATCAATTTCGAAAAGGCATATATTAATTATTACGATTAAGATTGGCCCGCTTCAAATATATGTAAAACGTGCAGCTGTCACCAACAACTTCCGCTTGCTATAATAAGGTAATTTTTTTGCCTTTTTGGTTTTCTGATCTCCATAGTTTTTAGAATCGGATTATTAAATTATTTTCATAAAAATCAGGAATCCGGCGTCCAACAGAAGTCCTTGCCGGGAGATCACAACATGTGACAAAAGAGAGGGGTATGACAATGTGACGTCCGCATAAAATTTTAATTTTGGGATTTGTAAAGAAATTAAGTATTTTTCTTATAATTTAAAAATGATAATAAAATAGGGAGGGGAGTCCATTGAACAATGCGGGGGTAAAGATTGTGATCAACTGTGACAAAGGAGGGGTTCAAAATTTGGAAAAATTGCGGACGTTTTTATGAGCGGCCCCTAATGACAAACAACCTGTGAGAGTGGAGAGTACAGGGTGGTACTTCGCTTTATGCAAAATTTTTGAGCAAGTTGGTATAAGACAGCAAACTGTATTATCCATTTCTTTTGCTGTCGTGATAGTATCCACCTCTTAACTTACCATTGGTTGAAAATGCAATCCCCAGTTTTTTCATATGTACATCTCTGCGGCAACATTGCGTGAGTAATGGCATTGAAATAGGTTAAACAAAAACCTCCTAGTTTAAATTTATTATATATTTATAATTAAAATAGATACAATAATTTACAGAAGCGCACAAGTATCGCACATTTATATATTTCTGAAATATCGTATTTATTTCCGTAATTACCAAAATAAATCCAAAATTACAGATATAATTGCGCAATATCGAATATAAATCTGAAATCGCCGAAAAAAATCTGGGGTTACAGAAATAAATGCGAAATTACGGAAATAAATGCAAAATTTCAGAAATAAATCCAAAATTAGTGAACTAAATCTGAAATTAATGAAATAAATCGAAAATTTCGGAAATCAATCTATATTTACCAAAATAAATCCGATATTACCGATTTCAAAACGAAAAATTACGAAAATAAATTCAAAATTACGGAAATAAATTTGAAATTACTGAAATAAACCCGAAATTTCGCAATTAAATCGGAAATGATCCGTAATTTCAAAAACTAATAAAAAATTACGTATTTATATCTGTAATTTCGGATATAAATTAAAATTTACAGTAATAAATCAGGCATTAAGACCAAAATTACAGAAATAATACCGAAATGAATCCGTGATTTCGTAAATTAATCCAAGATTACGGAAATAAATGCGAAATTTTGGAAATAAATCTAAAATTAAGAAACTAAATCTGAATTTACACTGATAAATCCGAAATTGCGACAATAAATCTGAGGTTACGGAAATAAACCCGAAATTTCGAAAATAAATCCGAAATTATATATTTAAATGCGATTTTATGAAATTACAGATTTAAATTAGAATTTACAGTAATAAATCCGAAATTACGGCAATAAATCCGAGGTTACAGAAATAAACAATAAATTTCGGAATTAAATGCGAAATCATGGAAATAAATCCAAGATTACGGAGATAAACCCGAAATTTTGGAATTAAATCCGAAATTAATCCATAATTTAAGATAATTTAAAATAATTTAAGTTTTTTTTTAAATAAATTAGAATTTACAATATTAAATTTGAAATTACGCAAATAAATTCGAGATTACCAGAATAAACTAACACAAAAATAAATTTACACTGCTGATTCCGGAATAAATCCGAATTTACAGAAATACATACAGGATTACGGAGATTAATCTGAAATTACGCATTTATATTTGTAATTACGGAAATAAATCAGAATTTACAACAATAAATCCGAGATTACGGAAATAAATCCGAAATTACTGAAAAAATCCGAAATTACCGATATACACGCGAAAAAATTACAAAATAAATACAGATTTCGAAAATAAATCTGAAACTACGGAAACACACCCGAAATTTCGGAATTAAATCCAAAATAAATCCGTAATTCCGATAGTTAATCCGGGATGACCAATTTATATCTGTAATTTCTGAAATAAATTAGAATTTACGGTAACAAATCAGTTACGGAAATAAATGCAAAATTAAGGAAATAAATGGAAAATCTCGAAATTAATCCGAAATATTCTAAAATAAATCCGTGATTACCGAAATAAAACGGAAATAAATTTGAATTTCAAAATAAATTTGAAATTACTGATATAATTGCGAAAAAATATGGAAATATCCAATATTTATACGATCATTTCGACGTGCACATTTAAAGTTACGAAAATCACTGCATTATAAATGCAAAAACAACTGCATTATAAATGTATCGAAATTATCAAGTTAATCTGTTTTTGGTTTCGAAAATTTTTTTGTATCAAAACTCCAGCATTCACCACAGGTTAATTAAATTTAATTATTCGCTCATACTTTCACGAATGATAGTGTACATTGAAATTATTGCAATCTTATTAAATGCCCCAGGCCTTTTGCGAGTTACTGTAGTACAAAATAACTATTACAATTTTCTTCTAGGTGTGTCAGCCGAAAGGGTAACTCTTAGAAGTAGATCCCCAATACGCTATCCAACCCCGGCGCCAATCCCACCACCAACCCCAAAAATAGCAATGGCGGACCTACGGTTGCTATTAGAAGCCCGTAGGTCACGACCTAGTCGACGGCGGTCACCACCTAGTCGACGGCGTCGATCGCCAAGAAGTAGGCGAAGAGATTCATCGCCGAAACGGCGGTCGGCGCCGAAAAATATTTTTAATATAACATGTTAAATTCTAATAAATAATAATAGCTTCACAGTTTGTTATATTTTTTATTTACTGATAATAATAATGATGATGCTTACTAGGTCGACAGTCACAAGTTGTGGAGATCTACTAGTTGCACCCTGATATCTGTCGGGTATCGAAATTTTGCTGGGCTGCTTTTCCTGATGCCCATTAGAAATTTTTAAACATTTGTTTTAAAATTCAAAAATTTCCAATTTGAAGTTCTTGAAGTGCAAGGTTGGGGATCCACAATTTCCACATGTGCTGTGTTTCTTCTTTTCTTCACTAAGCATCTTTTTTTCTTCATACGCAGTAATTCCTCTTGTAACATATGGAGGATCAACGCATCGTTTGTTTTTCTTCAAATTTCCTCTAATTATTTCAGGAGCTAGACATTGTTGATAAAACTGACACAAAATTGGCAACATTTTTAAAATCCAGAAATTTTCATCTCTGTCTATTATCTGGATATGAATAGAGATCTTGTCATTGACATAAACGACAAAGTAGCATTTACATCTTTTGGTGATATTCAATTGTCCTTGAATCTAACAAATAAAAAATTCTAATGCCCGGTTTCACAAAAGTTGCTATTATCTGAGATATCAAAAACCTTGGATTATATTTAAGCCAAAAATCGCGTTTCACAAACGCATTTTTTTTAAGATTACGTAACCCATCTATATAATCCCAACTTGATTTACATAAAGAATTTTTACGTAAATTGAATAGAAATTAAATCACAACTTGATTTTTGTTGTAATGGAATAAAAATTGTTATTTGACATCTGTCTTATAGGGCAATCACCAATCAGTAGAGGTATTCTAAAAGGTAAATGATGCAAAAAGTGGTGTAGAAGCTTTTATCTTTTTAACTTGGGTGCAAACATGTGATAAATAAATATGTTATGGTCACCCGGCCCTTTTGGCAGCCAAAAAATGTAGAAAGTTTAGAACTACTTTGGTTTTTTGTTTACATCTTCTAATCAATGCATCTTAGCGAAAAAGTTCGCGTTAAGTGGTATGGGCGAAAGCCACGGTAAAAACACGACAATTTTTTGCAACTTTGTGAAAACCTGAGATATAGTACTATATAGTGTGCAGCTTGAAATGAGTACTCTAAAAGAAAACCCTAAAACATATTTGTAGATCATCAAATTCTGCGTTCACTGAGTACTAAAATTTTTAAATTCTGTCAATACAAGTCAAGTTCGAGTCATAACCAATTCTTGCAACCATAGAGTGAATTGTATAACATTACAGAATCGCAGCAAGTTTCTCGACTTGTACCTTTTAAAGTTTGTTGGTAGTACCCAATATCTGTTGGAATCTGCTCAATTTTGTTCGATATCTGTAATATTGTCCTGGTATGATAATTGAATCCAAGTAGCGAAGTTCTTCACTTGCTCAATTATTTAATACAATGTTAGCTCTTAGATGGTCGCAACGTCTGAATGATATCAATTTTTTCTGAATAACATGATACTTTTGACATTGTTGAGTTGCTAGTGTCTTTGGTTCTGAAAATTTTTAACGAAAAATAGTTGTAATTGTCTAATTTAATTCAACTTGAATGACTCGTCGTCGTTTTGTAAACAATACCGTCTTAATCGCATCTTGTATATTCTTGTTCAAAAATTCAATAATTAACAACATATTTACTAGATATTTGATTTCTTTAAATTAAATTACGGGAAAAATTTTAGTCTATGGAATCTATAAAAGAAAATGATCAATTCGACATCATGCAAAAATTGCTTGTAGATGTTTTGTGGATTAAATACGATCAAATCGTTTACTTTGAATAAAAAATAAATTTGGATGATTAAATAATATTTTGTGTCATTGAACAATTCAGATTTATAAATTTTGTATAGAAATTATTTTAAACTTTTGACATTGACAAAATACAAATAATTTTTAATCTAGATATCCATTAAATTTTGTAAAAACGATATATTTCTTTACAAAAATTTTCTAATTTTTTGAAGTGTCAAGTTTAAATAATACCTGATTTACAACAATTTTACGTAAATTTAAATAAAATTTGAAATGGAAAAAGTTAACTTGAAAAAGACAATTAATTGCAAAAGTATTTAAAATGATACATAGTATAAGTATATTTTAATTTCTTCTGTTATAGTGGATTGTCAATATAATCATATTAATTTTTAAATTTACAAGTATGCAAAAACATGTTTCAAAGTAAATTTACATTTATTATAAATTTGCTTTCTTCGTGTTCCAAAAAACATAAAGTCGCAGAAAAATAACGTGATAAAAGCCAAGTTGACTACTACAAATATTTAATTAATGGGTGATTTTCTATTGTTATAACTCACAAATTGATCTTTAACTAGAGATCTCAACATTACAGAGAAACAGAATAGCACAACAAATATTAAAATTTTTAAAATCGACGGATTATATTATTGAAATCAACAAAATTGACTGTTTAAATCTTGGCTTACTTTAAACCATAGAAACTGCGCCTTAATTTTTTGTGAAACCGAAACCAAACTGAACTAGAATAAGCTTATAGTAATCCTATTTTTATATAAATATAGTGTGCTACTGCAGTTCATGTTAATATTTATGACAAATTTTTAGTTATAAAGTTGGCAAAATGACTGACATCTCGGCTTAAAAATGGCTAAATTTATTTTGAAACCAAATGTTATAATCTAGTTTATATTGATATAAATATTTTGGATAAGCCAAATGTTTTATGAAACCCATTTGACATTTAAGCCGAAATCGCAGTTTAAATGTTTTGTGAAACCGGGCATAAATGTTTTAAAAAATAAAATTAAAATAGTAATTACCTGATAATAATAAGTGTGCCGTTGTTTTAAGCATATGCCATTATCATTTTTAATTAAAAAGGAATTTTTTAGAAGCGGAATCAAGTTCTCGATACTGTGAGCGTCTTTGTCTGGAACATAAATACATTTCACCTTCACAATTGCATCTTGACCAACCAGTCCTGCATAAGAAAATGTAAATAACACAAAAAAAGTATAATACAGTATTTTCAAAATTACCATCTGTCGAAGCACCCAAGAAACCATACTGTTCGTCAATCCAAAAACCTGAAGGTTGAACAATAATATCTAACATTTGCTCTAATTTCAGTATGGCCACACTTTCTTTGGCTATATCATATTCCGTGGCATCAGTAGAAAATATGGAAGGCATCAAGCATGCCTTAACGAAAGAGTTACAAAGTGTATGCGCTCTCCTGTTTATAACTTTTCCAAACAATGAAGCTGTCAAACGCATCTTTCGTTCAGTTTCATATACTTTATTGCCAAATTGACCAACCGATTCTTTTTGAATATTATCAATTGCATCTTTAGGAATCTAAAACATTATTTGCTATAATAATATTAATATGAAAACATAAAACTCACCAGTAATCTTTCAATTACCAAAGCGGATTCACTCAAAATGACTTCTAAGTCTTCCTTAGTTTCGCATATTTCTGCATGGTCACCATAATCAGTATTTTTTTCAACTGCTGTTTTTCTTTTTTTCCTTGAAAGGTTTTCTGTTTCATTACCTGAGAATAAACATTTTTTTGCTTTTGGACTTTATTGGCAGTTTGCTTTTCCATATACAAGGAAAAATGTTGCCCAGGAGTATTTCTGGTTTAATTTTTCTTTAATTTAGTTAATAATTTTAATTATTAACAAAGAAAATAAAAAAAAAGTTTCATAATAAAGAGGTATCTCCATGATTCTAAAAAAATCAGAAATTATGGTTAAATCAAAATACACTCATATTCGTTCGTAAAGACAAAAAAACTTTTATTTACAAAAACACGTTTACCCCTGCCCTTGCATTGGCTAAGCTCCAACGGTTAGGGAGAGCCGCGAATCCATACAGGTAACCTATAGGCAATAATAAAGTAACAGATCTAAAACGCTTTAACTTATTCTACCCCCCCCCCAAATGGAAGGCGTGCGTACTTATCAGAATATAAGGCAGTTATAGAAAGTTAAAATGAACCCAGACTGAAGGCCTGACGTTCACAGAATCGTACAGACAATGCCGCTTTTCATTTAGGGTGGAAAAGCAGTCAAACCGAAATTACAGTTTGAATTCCCGGTCGGGGAAAAACAAACAATTAAAACTTGCTGTGATGCGACAAAGAACTGCCCGTCCACTGCAATAATAACAATCGACACAAAAATGACAAACGCCTACACAATTTCATCATTGAATAACAAGCATTGCACATCCTTAAAGCTTTAAAAACTCACCCACCTCCGCACAAAAGAATCGTATTCATCTCGTCAAAAATATCCCTTATCATTGGGAATCCTTCTAACTTCGGTATATTCCTGGTTCGATGGTAACGAACTCCAGTTTTGCCTAAGTGTAGAATCTAAAACTAAAGAACGCACAAAATTCTTATTAAACAAATGAGAAATACCTGTAATCGATCTTATTAATCAAAGACAATAAAGTTCAGCCTTGAACATTTAGCAAACAGAAATGTGGTGACCGTCACATCTGGTGTCGGTTGATCCAATAATGTAAAAACCCTCCAAAGCAGACGAAACAACACACTCTGGGTTACCAAATGAAGAACGGTCGCTCCAACCAAGAAAACAAAACAAAAACTATCACGCCACACAGGGTGCTATAACTCGCTGGCCAACACTTTCCAATTCAAAAATATAATAAGCGACTCCAATTACATGAAGTCACTCTATGGACAGATTAGCCAGCACGCAGCACCATTAAATAATTAATTAATATGCTAACCAATATTTAAGGTGTATTGGTATAATTAAGTACATATCATGATTACAAACATCAACCTAAAAAATAATTGCCAATTGATATTGTTTCGTAGTGTAAGTTTACATGGTAATACTATTTGAGTCTATTTTGGTATATTACATTTGATTTACATTTACATTTTGAAATACACATTAATATTAAAATCCGATATAATATTTTAAAAGCGATTAACTTATAATTAATGATACAAGCAAAGTTTTTTTTTATAAGAGAAACTGTTTTAAAAATGTCGATTTATTGAATTTTCACTATTTTACAAACACGAAATTGAAATAATTAGAACTTGAAAGCCACTATCTTTCTGCTATGTGAATTTTCAAATTAGATTTATTAGATTTAATTTGTACGCACACTTTTGGAATCACATATTTATAAGCAAACGGTTTCTCCCTATGCAAGTTCTTAAGTGATTTATTAACCCATCTTTTCTAGAACATTCATATTCACAAACGTCACAAGCACGCAGTTTCATTCTGGTGTAAATGATTTTTTTAAATTTATCTTTAGAGCAAATTTACGGTCACAAACTCACAACACAAGCAAACTATTTCTCCCCAGCGTGAGTTTTTAAATGCCTTTTTAAAGTTGATTTCTGCGCACATTTATAATGACAAATTTCACAAGCAAACGGCTTGTCTCCAGTGTGAGTTGTTAAATGTCTTTTTAAAGCTGATTTACGCGCACATTTATAATCACAAATTTCACAAGCAAACGGCTTGTCTCCAGTGTGAGTTGTTAAATGTGTTTTTAAAACTGATTTCTGCGCACATTTATAATCACAAATTTCACAAGCAAACGGCTTATCTCCAGTGTGAGTTGTTAAATGATTTTTTAAATTGATTTATGCGCACATTTATAATCACAAATTTCACAAGCAAACGGCTTGTCTCCAGTGTGAGTTGTTAAATGTCTTTTTAAAACTGATTTACGCGCACATTTATAATCACAAATTTCACAAGCAAACGGCTTATCTCCAGTGTGAGTTGTTAAATGATCTTTTAAATGTGATTTATGCGCACATTTATAATCACAAATTTCACAAGCAAACGGCTTATCTCCAGTGTGAGTTGTTAAATGTTTTTAAACTGATTTACGCGCACATTTATAATCACAAATTTCACAAGCAAACGGCTTATTTCCAGTGTGAGTTGTTAAATGATTTTTAATTGTGATTTCTGCGCACATTTATAATCACAAATTTCACAAGCAAACGGCTTGTCTCCAGTGTGAGTTCTTAAATGATTTTTTAAATCTGATTTACGCGCACATTTATAATCACAAATTTCACAAGCATAGGATTTCTCTCCAGTGTGAGTTTTTAAATGATTCCTTAAAGTGGATTTGTAAGAGCATTTATATTGACAAATTTCACACGTAAAGGATTTCCACGAGTGAGTTCTTAAATGTCCTTTGAATGTTTTTCACCTGTATCTACATACCCACAAACTGCACATTCAAACAAACTTGTACTGTTAGATGTTCTTGCAGGTTTATACTGTGTTACTTGTTCAGTATCGCTCTCTTCTTTAATGTCGATAGAATGATGCAAATCTTCTAAATTAAATTTCACATCTTCGAACCCGTCCGTTTTAATTGTGGCATTGCTGCTTGAATTACTTGAAGATTTCAAACCTTGACTGTTGCTGTTCATAACGTGTAGCTCTTCAAGGGGTTGTATTTGAGCCATATCTGTAACTGGTTGCATCAGAATGAGGTACTAATGTGTCATTCGACAATAATAATTAATTTTACCTGTAGCACATCTCAACGTGTAAGCCTACAATTGTGAAGTTTGCTTTCGCTGCTATTATTTTCGTTATTACAAGATTACTACAAAATAAATAGCAATATTTTTTGTTATAACAAAAAGATGCAACGATGTTTGAAAGGCAAAACGGCATAAGCAACACTATGTAATAAAATTTATTGCGATGTCTACGAGTAATTATAAACTTAAAACTAGCACATTGCAATGCAAATATTCTTGCTCGTATAGATAAGATAATTAATTACAAATTTTATTTCACAAATTTTCAACTTGAAATCGCTCTATTGTAAAGTTTACAACTTGTCGCTTATAATCTTTTGCCTTTCAACCATCGTTATCTTATTTGCCTCCTACAGGTCGTGTTATTTTCATGATAATTTGTCTACGGTTTAAGTTAAGAGGTGAACCCACCCAAATTGTGAGAATATTTAACTGAATTTTAAATCAAAATTTGTAATTGGTTATTCCGCATAAATTATTGTAGCCAAACGGAGAGCTTTGTTAACGAGTAAAATAGTTACCTACACATTGAGAAACATGCTATTAGTATATAATATGCATCGCAGTTTTACATAATCGTGTTACTTACCTTTCCGAATTAGAACAGTTCGGTAGCTAAGAGTAGATTTTGTCTTGATGTGTAGTTTGAGCTTAAAATTATTTTTTATAACCAAAGGAGGTTCCACAATTAGTACCATTTATTTATCTTACGATGATAGACATACTACATCGAATTGATGAACCTCTTCACTTTATGAGAAGCCCCACAACTCTTTCGTCTGGAATGCACTGGTAGCTTGCGATGGGGTTTCAGAACCTGTGTAAATTCAAGCAGCTAAATCTAAAAGATTCAAGTGAACCAGCATGAAGCAAAGAGCACTACACCACTAACACAGAATATAAAACACTAAATTACAACCATGAACTTGATTACAACAAATGACGACGTCATCCATTTTCTATTTGACAGAAAAGCTTAGCGCGCTATCTAGTGGAGCAAATATTTACTCACCCGTGCATTTGTTTTTCTTAAAATTTATTGTTAAATAAATAAGATTAGCGTTTTTAATTTTTTCAGAATACAACTTTTAACTTGTGGAAAAATGGAGCTTGTGGTCACACAGAGGTGAAAAAACTAAGCAGTTAAATAATTAACAATTTATGCTTGTGTGAACGCACTTTTAAACTTTAACTTAAATGTCAAGGGAGGAATGTCAAATAACCTAAAATATGGCACGCAAATTGAGTTAGAAATTTCTTCAATATTTTGCTTAAGGTGGAAAACAACGTTCAAGAAGAATAATAATTGGAACAATCCATCCATCTGCGGTGGATCACTACGAGTGACTATAAATTATGGTAGTAGATATTATCGTTGGGTTGGCTGCCGCCTTACGGGGTGCAGAACACCCAGAATTGTAATAATCAAATAATAATTTAAACAATAATAAAAATTAATGTATTTATTAGCATAATTAGGTTTCAGATTAATAAAATATTTGAAGAATTGCATTTCATACGTCTACTTTCAACGTGCGATGGCAGTTATTACTACTCAGTTGGTCAAATAAATACTGAAGTAATTGCAGATTGTACTTCATGGAATAAATTACTGCTTAAAATAATATTAAAATTAAATGTATAACATTAACTATTAAATGAAAAATTAACAATTGGCATATTCCTTCAATGCTTAAAAAAAATTCAATACGGTAAGTTTTTTGAGATTAGAATTCAGGTGATCTTTTATTGTCATGCAGAACATCCAAAATTATTTTGTACCAGCCGCCGCTGGTTGTATCACAACCGATTTTGCAAAACACGGTTCGTAATTTTAAATTTGTGTATTTTAAATTACAAATTGATATGCCTGCATTTTGTGCAATAATAAATGCATAGCTACTTTTCTCGGGTACGCGTCTTGTAACTGTGGTAGATCGGTCTGCAGCTTATTTGTTGCGACACTTCAGGTATGGCTCTAACAGCTCTCTTTTGTTGCAGGACCACCCTAGAAGATCGTGACGAAGCGCTTCCACATCATAATTCCATATTATGTTGCTACACTATGAAAATGTTGATAATAAGCCATTTTGGCTGCCTTTTCATTTATTATACAACCTACGAATGGAACGGATTGCTACCAATAACTTGTGGAAAACGTGATCTTTTGATATGATATGATAACCCTAAGACAAGGCACCATCCGGGTGAAAACCTAGAAGTGTTACCACCCTCGCCACGTTGGCCTCTTCATCATTATGGGAAAATTTTGACTGGGACTCCTTGCCACAAAACGGAGATTTGAAAAATAATTCAAAATGGTGTACAGGTGAAAAAATTTTTTGCATGCGAACTTTGTGACTAAAACTTCCGATAAGCATCATTTGAGTCGACATAGTATTACCATTCACGGAGAGGACAAGTCATTTGCATGTAAGGTTTGTGACGTTAAATATTGCAGCAAACAAGGTTTGAAACGACATATTACCACCATTCACACCAGCAAAAAATTATTTAAGTGCAAAGTTTGTGAGTATACCTTTGGGGACAAGCATGAGTTGAAGCTGCAATTTTGAGAACTCACGATGAGATGAAACCGTTTAAATGTGAAATTTGTGATTATAAATATTCGCAAAAAGGTTATCTGAAAGTTCATATGAAAATTCATACTGGTTAAAAACCTTTTACATGTGAAATTTGTGACTATAAGTGTGTGACTAAGGAAAGTTTGAATCAGCATATTAGAAGTCACACGGGTGAAAACTGTTTGCATGTGAAATTTGTGGCCACAAATGCTCACAAAAAGGGCAATTGAAAATTCATTTAAGATCTCATACTGCGGAAAAACCGTTTGCATGTGAAAGTTGTGACGCTAAATATTCCAGCAAACGGTATTTGAAGCAGCATGTTATGAGTATTCATACTGGCGAGAAACCATTCGAATGTGAAGTGTGCGACTGTAAATATTCGGGTAAGAGGGAATTGAAAGCTGCATATTTTGCGAACTCATGCAGGGGTGAAACCGTTCAAGTGCGAAATTTGCGATTATAGATGCTCACAGAAGGGGTATTTGAAGGATCATTTAAAAATCCATACCGGTGAAAAACCTTATGGGTGTGAAATTTGTGACTATAGAGTCCGGTGAATTTCCACCCAGCGCCAAAAGTGGTGATAATTTAAATCAGCGGTAGGCTTATTTAAGTTATCTATATTATCGACACCGATCAGCTGTCAGCTACGTTACGATGAACGTTGAATGTAAATAGTGACATAAACATTTTAGGCTAACAAGATTTTCTTGGAATCACTTCACTAAATAAGTAAAACCTGCGGTAAAACGTTTTAAAAACGTTATTAACATTGTTAACAATGAAAGTCGGTAATCGTAATAGCCGTGTTAGTTGCTGTGTTGTTGGATGTGCAAATAGGTATTTAAATACCGAAAGATCTGTGAAATTTTATAGTTTTCCGGCAAAACCACGAGATAGAACTACGTAAACAATGGATACTAAGTGTTTGTAGAAAAACGAGTAAGTATATTTTATATTTTTATATATTCAACATTTACCTGTACTGTTAAAGACATCCTTATTGTTTATTTTAGTGATAAAAGTTTATGGCAACCGACAAAATGGTCTCGAATTTGCAGTCAGCACTTCATCGGAAATAAGAAATCGAATCACCCACACAGCCCATCATATATTCCAAGTGTATTTAAGTCAGTTTTATAATATTAATTTTGATTAAAAGGTAAAATTTTATATTATTCGGTAGGTGTATAAAAACGTGCAAAACACCAATTTTTTAGAAGAAGCTACTCAACCGAAACGGGCTAGGTTTGAACGACCTATCAAGGAAAATGAATTGGTAGTACCACGTGGATCTAAAGAACCAGTGATTGATTGTGAAGAAGTACCTACAGCTTCAAGAGATTTTTGTAGTCAAGTGAATTTCTCCATTGATAACAACAACGAATCATTTGTATTTGACTGTACCCACATCGATTCAAATAATGTTGCGATGCAAGCTAATGTAGGTAAAAGACCAAGTTTATTTAGATCTTTTGTGATCAAAAAATAGGGCCGGATCGCACTTCTGCTAATGATCTAAATTGTGGTGGATTTCATGGTTATATAAAATTTTTAGTAGGAATATCACCAAGTGGTATGATAACATTTCTTTCAAAATGTTATGGCGGTCGATCTAGCGACGCCTTTATCACTAATGACTCGGGTTTTTTAAATTTGTTGGAAACTGGAGATGTCGTTTTAGCTGATAAGGGATTTCTGGCATAAAGTTAAAAGATAATACTGTTCTTGTAATGCCACCATTTGTCCATGATGGAAGATTAACTTCAGAAGAAGTACAAGAAACTTACAACGTTGCCAGCGTTAGAATTCATGTAGAAAGAACCATACAGCGAATCAAAACCCATCATATTTTGCACAATTTAAGTCACGATTTAATGCCTTACATTGATGACATAGTTCGTATGTGTTGTGTATTAACTAACTTGCAGCAACCAATTATTCGAAAACCTCCCTAAAATTTCTAAACATTTTAAAGAGAGCTAAAGAGAGAGAAAAAGCTAAATTTGGTTTATATACATTGTTTTTATTGTCAACTTAGTATTTTACAATCTGTATGATTTCAATGGACTGGGTGGGGGGCATGTTGTGGTCCGTCGGTCCTCCAACAAAAACGCTGGACCGATGATATTATTGAAACATCAGCTGGAAGAAACTGGGAAGATGCGTAGAAGAAATTGAAGGAGGCCTACATCCAGCAGTGGTTCGGACAAAGGCTAAAAAGAAAGAAAGAAAATAGATTACTATCAGTAAATAAGACTGAGAGGCTTGGAGGATAACTTAACTGGACTTGGGTTGTTATAGGTTTTAAAATTTTAATGCAACTTGCACTATGATTTGCTAAGCCATTGCGTTTGTGTTTCTTCACAAATAAAATGTAGCATATTTTGAAAATAATTGCGTTTCAGTGTTATCACGAGATTCATAGCAAAATCATAATCAAATTGAACATTAACAATTTTAAAAGTTTTGTCAAATGAGGAGTAAATTAAAAGTCACATTCAGTGACATTCAACAATGCCATGCCCAACTGCACTTGAGCAAAATAAGCATGCTTTTCTTTAATACTATGTTTCCATTATCATTCTTTAAAACGTACAGTGGCTTATAACTTCTGAGGCTGACAATGTTTTACCTGAAAATAAGATTATTGAAATTATTTATATATTATTAACCGTTAAAATTAGTATTATTGTTAAAACTTAAAAAAAATGAACCGGTTAAATGAACAATAAAACCAAATTATTTGTGCTTTCAGCAATGGTTATACTGCTGTCATCGGACAATTATTAATAATTACAGTGGTAATTGATTAGTATTTTAGTAAACCTATATTTAAAATTTGTTAATATTTAAAAAAATTTAATCTAATAGTAAACCTATGCTTATAAGAAAATTAGATAATAAACATTTTTTATACCTTTGTATGGGCATTTTATTTCCAATAGTTTAACAGGAAGTCCATTGGTCATTATAATCCCATCGGGTGACGCAGCTAGCCAAGGTTCTTTAGCAAACACAACTAAACCGACTTCTAAAACAGGTATTTTAAAAAATGTACTGTAACTTTGTCTGGCGTCATTTTCAAATGTAAGTCCATATTTCGTATATTTGCTGCTAAAACTTTTCGGCCAGAAGTACTTAAGACTTTTAGTTTGCCAATCAATCTATAAAACAAAAAATATTAATAAAAAAAACTAATATAGGAATATTTACTTTTGAATATGTGTAAATTTCGTAACAACGTGATGCCGTTATTCGAAATTGACGAAAACTTTTCCACTTCTCTTTATCAATTAAACTTTCATAACAAATATCAGCCCCATTATACACACTAATATTGTCATAAATTTCTTTGCAACAATTATGCTTGAAAACAATTGGCACACTAAGAACATTATTCAAAAAGTTGGAATCTTCTTGCACGGAAAATAGCACTTGAATATCATCATTTATCGGCAATTTTGGCAATGGAGATGTGGGAATTAAACTAAAAATTTAATGGTCACGAAAATTAAAAAAGTAATGTAATAGTACATACCTGTCAACACTAACGGAATCATTATTTTGAAGAACATCATTTAAAATGTCTTTAATAATTTCTTTACAAAAAACTTTTGCTTCTACTTCTAGCATAAGTTTTAACCAGCTAACATTTGTAATTAATGCCTGATCATCGGTAATGTTAAGAGAATTTTCACCATATCTTGCCTTCCTTCCTGAATATATTTCTTCCATAGCTTTGCCCTTACTATATTTATCTTTCCAGCACTGGTGGGTTTTCTCCACTGACACTCTTCACTCGTTTTTGTGTCCGAATTTTCAGTATTCACAAAACCACTAGCGCACCAATGTGCTTACAGTGACCTCAATTCCAGCTAAACAGTTACAGCTACTATAAATCACATTTCTGTTTGCATCCACCTACAATCATAATAATTAATGTTAAGGAAACGCTTTTATTATACAAACTAATATGGTGCCTGATGTACACTGGTGAGAAACTTGCAAGTTGTTGTCCGACAGCAGTTTAGTAGACTCGCAGACTGTAGATTTACACTAGTAAATAGCACTGCGAGTTGCTGTCGACAACAACTTGTGAAAGTTTTATCACCGGTGTACAGGCACCATTCAAATAACTCGATAAATATTATGAACCTACCTCAAGCCGAACAGTGTAAGCTGGTAGATTAATCGATGTTTGTCTTATAACAGAGCATTGCACATCGCTACTTGTATTGTTGGTTTTCCTTTCACAAACGTTAATAACGTGTCGCGATTTTACGAGTGCCACAGCTTTCTCATATGATGAATTGTTTTAAATTCATAATGAATAGGTTGAAATGAATGTAATAAAACTTCCATTTTATGTCAACATAAAGCACATTTATAATATCTAAAGTGAGGTTGGATCACGAGTGATGTTCAAGGTGTCCGCATAGGGTCGCGGTTTTATCATATTCACTCGGACTCTATAGATGCTCCACCAAACAAATTTTGAATCAGCACATTCGGAAGCATACTGGAGAGAAACCGTTTTCATGTGAAATGTGTGTATATAAATCCTCACAAAAAGGAATGTTGAAAGTTCATATGAAAACCCATACCGGTTAGACCAAATTAAATTGCTTTTATTTAATAAAATAAAAAAAATAAATTTAAATGTTTGTGTTTCAAACAATATATTTTATAGCCCCTTATGAAGTTTCACGAAAGTTTCATTTATGCGCTTCCTATACAAAACAGGTTTGAGTGTAATTGTAAAATTGTGACCACTGAATTTTAAACAGTGAAATTCATTTAGGTATAACTGATGAGTCTTTAAAAAGGCGAAACAACATTGTACAACGGTGTCTTAGACTAGAAATGTAAGTTGGAAAATGTTAAAATTACACTTAGCAGCGGACGATATTAAGGCAGAGGAGGCCAATGCAAAAGAAACCCCGGCAATACGTTAAAGTCGGAGAAGCTTTGACATATAAAGAGGTGCTTAGTAAGATTGAGATGCGAGAACCTCCAAGTCTACAAACTGGCCCGGACAAAAAATGTAAAGATCCAGGACCTAGACGAGCTCGTGAACAAAGAGGAGCTGCTATCGTGGTTAAGGGGTTACGTGGGGAGGAAAGTGATCTGCGATTTCTTCGGCGGCACGCAAATGGCAGTGATCAGATGCGAGAAGCTGAGGCGGACAAGCTCATAGAGCTCGGCAGAGGAAAGGTGGAATGGTGTAGGGATGCAGAGTCCGGCAGTTTTTCTTGGTTTCTGCCCAAGATGTTGGGGAGACGGACATCCGGCATCTACCTGCAGAGTGCACTACGAAGTGCTACGACTGAGGGGCGCACATCCAACAAATGGAGGGAGTGCAAAGTCCCTACCTAAGGACTGCCCAGGATCTCTGTACGAAACCATACGCAGAAGGAACATCGGGATGGCGATCATCAAGTAGTTAGTTTGGACGGCAAGGCGGCCTTAAAAGTAGCGGATAACCTTACGACAAGAAGTAGAGGCTAAGTCACACCTTTGCCTGAATAGAACTAGATAGCTACGACGTCTACTCCTGCTACCACTTGCTCAACGAGCGGAAACATGTGGCCGAAGTAAAGTTGCTGGTATTATTCTACCAAATAATGGCGGATTTGTTACGAAAATTTAGTATTTTCTAACGGATCCTAAATTAAATTCAATAAATATTTAAAATTATTGACTTTCAATAGAATATTTCGAACATTATCTCTTAACTCCGAGATAAAAACGTCATATGGCATGATTATTTTCGATCACAGGGTCAGGCGTAAGAGAAGAGCGCAGGCGTAGTAGATTAGGGCGGTTGAATTTGGACTCGTCCACGGAGTCTAGCGAGGTCACTGAGCGGAGAGACCGTTTAAATATTGAGTGCAAAGTTTTGCCTATATTGCTAGATATTAGTTTAATGTCATAACTTCCGTAGTGGGTGTTAATAGTTTAACGCATTTTGGTTTCCGATCCCGTGGGCGGATCATTTTCATATGGAAAGTGGAAACAAATTCATATGGTGAAAAGTTTGGTTTGGGTTAAACGCGCCATATTAAACAGTTGTCATTTCGTCGTGCGCAAATCGCACCGAAACCTTCTCGTGGTTGCGCAGCTCGTGACATCACATCGACGTCACAGTAATTATTTACATCAAGTTTTTGTTACGATTCGTGGTAGTATTATTTTATTTTAGATTTTACCACGACAGTTTTTGATGGGTGTTTGCCATCGTTATACTCGATCTTATTACGTTCACCGAGGTTCCAAGGAGGAACATTTAAGTGCACCTTCGTTTGGAGGAGATCTTCAAGCAGCTGACACCACCCGGTTGGAAGTGTTCTTCAGGTGTCGTGCTAGTGCGTACGTGATTTGTGCGGTGGTCATATCTGTAGAGATAATCAAGCAGTTTTAAAGGTCCAAATTGTCTTATCAGATCCTGTAAACTTATTGTTTGTACAAACGGGTAAGTCTTTTATTATTACCTTTATTAACTGCATTGTATCCGCTTCAGTTATTTTTGAGGATCCGAAGAATCGGATATTTGTTTTGAGTACGTACTGCGTGATACTGTCACTTTTCAATCCTGTCAATTGCCAAGGGTTGGTTATGTAATTTTTTTTTATCTCAACGATCAGTTGTTGATTTTTTAATAAAACTTTATTTGATTGTTCGACTGAGTTTTATTACTGAAGAGTCCCTAGTAACTGGATCTGCGACTCTAGCGTCCGCTGGAGAAGGCTAGTCTTTTTAACATCGAGGCTTCACAAAAATAAATTTTGTGAGAAAAGGTTCTTGGCCCTTCTGGCAATTAATCTTTTCTTCAGATTTTAATGGCAAATCTCACGAATGTTGAGATTCCTGTTGTTATATTCACCATATGCTGGGTTCAATATTCTCCCATTTGTTGTTAAGTTAATTAATTTAAATTTTTATAGGTCATCGCCATATTGGATGATCGTGTTACCCATTTTTAATTTTATCGACCTCATTTATCGATACCAAATATTTTCTACTTTTACAAGTAAGTTAAACGTTGCACTTTCTATTTTAATTATTTAATCCAATTTATTTCAGATTATTATTCGTCAACTGTGTATTAAGTGCAAAAATTTACCACTTCAAAATATTTTTACTACATTATTGCTCAAGATCTTAAATCAAAGAGGAAGTCTTTTTCGTCGCTTTTCGTTATCATACCCTACTTTTCCTCCGAAAATTCACCATTGCCTGCTTACTTTAATCTACAGTTTTATCTAAAAATATAGGGTAAGACAAAATTTTCGTACACGTTATTTTAAACTGTTGATTTTATTTTGCCACACTTTAATGTTTTAAAACTGATTATTGTTATTCCGTCACCTGCACTTTTATTATTAATCACTGGTTTTTACCTTAATAACTAATTTACAATTATTCAAATTAGGAGTTAACAAAATTTGATCCAAATTCATTTCTCAACTGTACCTACATACAATAGTGGTTTACAACAAGTTGAAATTTACAGTGGTTTTCAAAAGTTTTATTTTTCTTGTAATAATTTGTGTAATTTATTATTAATTTAATTTTGTTTTTAGGTTTATTCATGATTAGAATAATTAGAAAATTTGTTGGATGATCGACATTTGTATCGTAACTGAAGATTTGAATTGAAATTTTGTGAATATGGAAATCGGCAAGATTATTTATTTTTAATTTATTTTAATTTAATTTTAATATTTTCAAATTGAAGGTCACATGTCAATATATAAAAATGGATGTATGTGTGTATGTATGTTCCTTATAGACTCCTAGACCGTTCGACCGATCCCAACCAAATTTTGCACAGTTACTCTCTAGGACCCTAAAGAGGTTTTCCGCTAAAAACCGGAACCGAAAAGCTTAATTTAAAAAAAGAAGTGAAAAATTGCGGACGCGCAAGAATGGATTAACGAGATTACCATCGCCAATACCTGTAATTAATATATGGTAATTTTACGTTGGTATATTCACATTTAGTACCTACACTATTATAAGTGATTTCATTTCGTAAAAATAAATCAAGTTATAGCAACCAAAGGACAACGGGAAGCAAGACTGGAAACCGTTCTGAAATACTGGAGAAGAAAAGCTCGGGTAAAGCAACCCTGCAAAATTAAAATACTTCAGACAAAGGTAAAGTATTTTATTTTTAATGAGACCCCGGGCAAAGCCGGGTATCCAGCTAGTTAAATATAAATTTTTATGTCAATTAGATATCAATTTAAACCAAATTTTGATTTCTTTTTAATCCACGATTTGCCGTTTAATTAAAATAATTTCTTTTGTGTGATGAGAAATTTACTCCAACAACTTCGCTGTTTTGGGGTTGATTAAAAATAAGTTTTGATAGCTATTTGATATCAATTTAATCCGAATATTGACTAACGCTTAATCCGCGGTTTACCGTTTAACTAAAATAATTTTTCTTGCGTTATGAGAAATTGATTCCAATAAATGCTGATATCACTTAGATATCGATTTAATCCAAATTCTGATTAACGTTTAATTCACGTTGTGCTGTTTAATGAAACTAATTTCTTTTGTGTGATGAGAAATGGATTTTAATAACTTCGCGGTTTTGGAGTTGAACTTAAAATAAATACTGATATCAATTTAATCCAAATTTGGTTAACGTTTAATCCGTGGTTTGCCGTTTAATAAAAAGAATTTCTCTTACGTTATGAGAAATTGATTCTAATAGCTTTGCAGTTTTGGGGTTGATTAAAAATAAGTTTTGATAACAATTTGATATAAATTTAATCCTAAGTTTGATTAACGTTTAATCTGCGATTTATCGTTTAACTAAAAATAATTTCTTTTGTGTGATCAGAAATTGATTTGATTAACTTCGCGATTTTGGGGTTCAACATAAAATAAATTTTGAAATCAATTTGATATCAATTTAATACTAATTTTGAATAACGTTTAATCCACTTTTTGCCATTTAATAAAAATAATTTCTGTTGTGTGATGAGATACTGATTTAAATAACTTCGCGGTTTTGGGGTAGAACTTAAAATACATTTTGAAATTAATTTGATATGAATTTAATCCGAATTTTGATTAATGTTTAATCCGTGGTTTGACGTTTAATTAAAATAATTTTTTTTGTGTTGTGAGAAATTGATTTGAATAACTTCGCGGTTTTGGGGTTGAATTTAAATTAAATTTTTTAAATCAATTTGACATCAATTAAACCAAATATTGATTAATGTTTAATCCGCGGTTTACCGTTTAATTAAAAGAATTTTTATTGTTTTGAAAATTGGAAATTGACTCCAATAACTTCGCGGTTTTGGGGTTGAGTAAATATAATATTGAATAGATATTTGATATCAATTTAATACGAATTTGGATTAACGTTTAATCCGCTGTCCTTATCCTTGTGTGATCCTTATCTTGTGTGACAAGAAATTGATTTCAATAACTCGGCGGTTTTGGGGTTGAATGCAAAGTAAATGTTTAAATTAATTTGATATCAATTTAATCCAGATTATGATTAACATTTACTGCCAACTAGATTGCCATGGTTGTGCGGCCTCAAGACCGCATTTAAGGGATTTTGAATTGTGTCTGGAATATACATACACATTTTAAGATTAAGATTTTTATAAAAAAGATTTTCTCTATAAAGAAAGATCTCTTTAAAATCTTCACTTACTCTTCTAAATTGAAGTCTCTAAAAGAACTTTGAATTAATATTTAGCAAGGCGAAACTTGTTTTTTGAAATTGTTTTGGATATTGCAATTTTCCTATTGGAGATACAAAAAATTGAAATTTTACTAATTTTATGAAGCGTCCGGAAGTGCATTCGCTGTCTTTAAAAAAATTAAAATTGGTTGATAAATAATAACAACTCTGCAGTCAACGGAAGAATTTTCCAATGATCCACCCAGATACTGCTCCGACTTGGGTACTAAAATGAAATTTCATAATTTAATCCAGGTTGCGAATAAAGTTTTTAACGGTCTATCTTTTCGGATTCTTCAGTTTCTTTCGAGCTTCAACTAAGGTCACAAATTTGAAAATCATATATTCTCCAATGCCTTTTACTTCGAAAGTTACAGAAGTGATTTTTAGAAGAATCATCAAATAGTTTTTCGAAAATATGGTTTTGCTTTCGATTAATCAGTTAATTATTAGTACAGGAAAAAAACAATAAAATTTTTAAATTTTAGAAAAAAAGTAATTTCAATTTAAAATTTTTAGATAAATAAATCTCGTAGTAAATTGTAAAAAATCTCATTATGTTCATTTTTATTAAGAACATCTATTCAAATGCAACTTTAAGGCTGGAACACGAAGAACGACAGTGAGGCCGTAGGCCGAGCTGCCTCTCAGAGCTACCCAGGAATATCGGCCCTTAGGCCTATTTTCACTGGTAAATTACAACTATAAAATTAATTTTTGTTTTGTTCATATTTTTAACGAATTTTATTATTTATTTCATAACACACTGTATATCGCATAATGCAATTTTAATGTGTTTTATGTCAAATTATACGTGTAAGTCTTTCGAGGTGATTGAGACAAGTAAATAAAATTATTATTACTTAGATTGGCATGAATATGATGGGATCTTAAGACGAATTGCTAAATGGTATCAAAAATATTAAAACAGAAGAAATGGAAGGCATCAACGTAGAAGCCGTACATCATTCCATCGACATTAAAGATGGCACTTTGATATTGAAGGGGGAATTTTTAGAACAAATGGAAAATTGTATCAAACAAATTAAAGTTGAAGAGCCCGAGGGCATGGATATCAAGCTTGAAGAGTTACATCATTCCATCGACATTAAGGAAGAGATTTCAATCACCGATTGTCAACTCGATGGAGATTGCAAAACACAATTTTTTAAACATATTAAATGTGAGGTATGTAATGTAGTATTTTCCAATAAATACCAACTTGGAAGGCATGCAAAAATTCATAACGACTTGAAACCGTTCGAGTGTACAATGTGCAATCACAAGTTTTTTTGCCTTTTTATTTTTCTTTTTGCCTTTTTGGTTTTCTGATCTCCATAGTTCTTAGAATCGGATTATTAAATTACTTTTCATAAAAAATTTTATTTTTGGGATTTGTAAAGAAATAAAGTATTTTTTTCTTATAATTTTAAAATATGATAATAAATTAGGGGGGGTCCATTGGACAATGCGGGGAGGGGTTAAAGATTGTGATGAACTGTGAAAAAGGAGAGGGGGTCAAAAATTTGAAAAAAATTGCGGACGTCTTTTATGAGCGGCCCCTAATGACAAACAACCTGTGAGAGTGGAGAGTACAGGGTGGTACTTCGCTTTATGCAAAATTTTTGAGCAAGTTGGTATAAGACTTCTTAACTTACCATTGGTTGAAAAATGCAACCCCCACCGGTTATTTTCATATGTACATCTCTGCGGCAACATTACGTTCAATGGCTTTGAAATAGGTTAAACAAAAACTTCTTAGTTTAAATTTATTATATATTTATAATTAAAATAGATACAATAATTTACAGAAGCGCACAAGTATCGCACATTTATATATTTCTGAAATAACGTATTTATTTCCGTAATTACGGAAATAAATCCAAAATTACAGATGCGCAATATCGAATATAAATCTGAAATCGCCGAAAAAAATCTGGGGTTACAGAAATAAGTGCGAAATTTCAGAAATAAATCCAAAATTAGTGAACTAAATCTGAAATTAATGAAATAAATCGAAAATTTCGGAAATCAATCTAAATTTACCAAAATAAATCCGATATTACCGATTTCAAAACGAAAAAATTACGAAAATAAATTCGAAATTACGGAAATAAATTTGAAATTACTGAAATAAACCCGAAATTTCGCAATTAAATCGGAAATGATCCGTAATTTCGAAAACTAATAAAAAATTACGTATTTATATCTGTAATTTCGGATATAAATTAAAATTTACAGTAATAAATCATTAATCAGCATTAAGACCAAAATTACTGAAATAATACCGAAATGAATCCGTGATTTCGTAAATTAATCCAAGATTACGGAAATAAATGCGAAATTTTGGAAATAAATCTAAAATTCCAAAATCCAAAATTACCGAAATTAATCCGAAATTACTGATATATATGCGAAAAATACGGAAATAAATGCAAGATTACGTATTTACATCTGTAATTTTGGAAACAAGAATAGAATTATTCTTATTTAACTCTTATTTAATTAGAATAAAATAGAATTTACAGTAATGAATCATAAATCCGAGGTTACGAAAATAAACCCTAAATTTCGGAATTAAAACGGCAATTAATCAATAATTTAAGAAATTATTCCGTAATTACGCTATTATGTATGTATTTTTTTAAAATAAATTAGAATTTACAATATTAAATTTGAAATTACCCAAATAAATTCGAGATTACCAAAATAAACTAACACAAAAATAAATTTACACTGCTGATTCCGGAATAAATCCGAATTTACAGAAATACATACGGGATTACGGAGATTAATCTGAAATTACGCATTTATATTTGTAATTACGGAAATAAATCAGAATTTACAACAATAAATCCGAGATTATGGAAATAAATCCGAAATTACTGAAAAAATCCGAAATTACCGATATAAACGCGAAAAAATTACAAAATAAATGCAGATTTCGAAAATAAATCTGAAACTACGGAAACACACCCTAAATTTCTGAATTAAATCCAAAATAAATCCGTAATTCCGATAGTTAATCCGGGATGACCAATTTATATCTGTAATTTCTGAAATAAATTAGAATTTACGGTAACAAATCAGTTACGGAAATAAATTTGAAATTAACGAAATAAATATGAAATTACGGAATAAATCCAAGATTACCAAAAAAAATCCAAATTACGGAAATAATAGCGTAATTTCGAAAATAAATTTACGGAAATAAATGCAAAATTAAGGAAATAAATGGAAAATCTCGAAAATTAATCCGAAATTACTAAAATAAATCCGTGATTACCGAAATAAAACGGAAATAAATTTGAATTTCCGAAAATAAATTTGAAATTACTGATATAATTTCGAAAAAATACGGAAATAAAAGAGAAATTACGGAAATAAATCCGAAATAAATCCATACTTTCAGAATTCAATCGGAAATTATGGAAATAAATCTGAAACTACGGAAATAAATCCGTGTAATCCAATATTTATACGATCATTTCGACGTGCACATTTAAAGTTACAAAAATCATATCAAATCAAGTTTTTGCAGTTATAAATGCAAAAACAACTGCATTATAAATGTATCAAAATCATCAAGTTAATCTTTTTTTGGATTCGAAAAATATTTTTTGTATCAAAACTCCAGCATTCACCACAGGTTAATTAAATTTAATTAATTGCTCATACTTTCACGAATGATAGTGTACCTTGAAATTATTGCAATCTTATTAGATGCCCCAGGCCTTTTGCGAGTTACTGTATTACAAAATAACTAACTATTACAATTTTCTTCTATCCTCGTAGATCCCCAATACGCTATCCAACCCCGGCGCCAATCCCACTACCAACCCCCAAAAAAATAGCAATGGCGGACCTACGGTTGCTATTAGAAGCCCGTAGGTCACGACCTAGTCGACGGCGTCGATCGCCAAGAAGTAGGCGAAGAGATTCATCGCCGAAAAATATTTTTAATATAACATGTTAAATTCTAATAAATAATAATGATGATGATGCTTACTAGGTCGACAGTCACAAGTTGTGGAGATCTACTAGTTGCACCCTGATATCTGTCGGGTATCGAAATTTTGCTGGGCTGCTTTTCCTGATGCCCATTAGAAATTTTTAAACATTTGTTTTAAAATTCAAAAATTTCCAATTTGAAGTTCTTGAAGTGCAAGGTTGGGGATCCACAATTTCCACATGTGCTGTGTTTCTTCTTTTCTTCACTAAGCATCTTTTTTTCTTCATACGCAGTAATTCCTCTTATAACATATGGAGGATCAACGCATCGTTTGTTTTTCTTCAAATTTCCTCTAATTATTTCAGGAGCTAGACATTGTTGATAAAACTGACACAAAATTGGCAACATTTTTGAAATCCAGAAATTTTCATCTCTGTCTATTATCTGGATATGAATAGGGATCTTGTCATTGACGTAAACGACAAAGTAGCATTTACATCTTTTGGTGATATTCAATTGTCCTTGAATCTAACAAATAAAAAATTTTAAATGTTTAAAAAAATAAAATTAAAGCAGTAATTACCTGATAATAATAATTATGCCGTTGTTTTAAGCATATGCCATTATCATTTTTAATTAAAAAGGAATTTTTTAGAAGCGGAATCAAGTTCTCGATACTGTAAGCGTCTTTGTTTGGAACGTAAATACATTTCACCTTCACAATCGCATCTTGACCAACCAGTCCTGCATAAGAAAATGTAAATAACACAAAAAAGTATAATACAGTATTTTCAAAATTACCATCTGGCGAAGCACCCAAGAAACCATACTGTTCGTCAATCCAAAAACCTGAAGGTTGAACAATAATATCTAACATTTGCTCTAATTTCAGTATGGCCACACTTTCTTTGGCTATATCATATTCCGTGGCATCAGTAGAAAATATGGAAGGCATCAAGCATGCCTTAACGAAAGAGTTACAAGTGGTGGAAAAGCGATCAAACCGAAATTACAGTTTTTTTACACAAAAAACAAACAATGAAAACTTGCTGTGATGCGACAAAGAACTGCCCGTCCACTGCAATAATAACAATTGACACAAAAATGACAAATGCCACAATTTCATCATTGAATAACAAGCATTGTACATCCTTAAAGCTTTAAAAACTCACCCACCTCCACACAAAAGAATCGTATTCATCTCGTCAAAAATATCCTTTATCATTGGGAATCCTTCTAACTTTGGTATATTCCTGGTTCGATGGTAACGAACTCCAGCTTTGCCTAAGTGTAGAATCTAAAACTAAAGAACGCACAAAATTCTTATTAAATAAATGAGAAATACCTGTAATCGATCTTATTAATCAAAGACAATAAAGTTCAGCCTTGAACATTTAGCAAACAGAAATGTGGTGACCGTCACATCTGGTGTCGGTTGATCCAATAATGTAAAAACCCTCCAAAGCAGACGAAAGAACACACTCTGGATTACCAAATGAAGAACGGTCGCTCCAACCAAGAAAACAAAACAAAAACTATCCAACACTTTCCAATTCAAAAATATAATAAGCAACTCCAATTACATGAAGTCACTCTATGGACAGATTAGCCAGCACGCAGCACCATTAAATAATTAATTAATATGCTAACCAATATTTAAGGTGTATTGGTATAATTAAGTACATATCATGATTACAAACATCAACCTAAAAAATAATTGCCAATTGATATTGTTTCGTAGTGTAAGTTTACGTGGTAATACTATTTGAGTCTATTTTTATATATTACATTTGATTTACATTTACATTTTGAAATACACTATTAATATTAAAAATTCCGATATAATATTTTAAAAGCAATTAACTTATAATTAATGATACAAGCAAAGTTTTTTTTTATAAGAGAAACTGTTTTAAAAATGTCAATTTATTGAATTTTCACTATTTTACAAACACGAAATTGAAATAATTAGAACTTGAAAGCCACTATCTTTCTGCTGTGTGAATTTTCAAATTAGATTTATTAGATTTAATTTGTACGCACACTTTTGGAATCACATATTTCATAAGCAAACGGTTTCTCCTTATGCAAGTTCTTAAGTGATTTATTAACCCATCTTTTCTAGGACATTCATATTCACAAATGTCACAAGCACGCAGTTTCATTCCGGTGTAAATGAATTTTTTAAATTTATCTTGAGAGCAAATTTAGTGAGTTTTTAAATGCCTTTTTAAATTTGTTTCGTCACTATATTTGTAATCACAATGTTCACAAGCAAACGGCTTATCTCCAGTGTGAGTTGTTAAATGTCTTTTTAAAAGTGATTTAAGCGCACATTTATAATCACAAATTTTACAAGCAAACGGCTTATCTCCAGTGTGAGTTGTTAAATGTCTTTTTAAAGCTGATTTCTGCGCACATTTATAATCACAAATTTCACAAGCAAACGGCTTATCGCCAGTGTGAGTTGTTAAATGTGTTTTTAAAGCTGATTTCTGCGCACATTTATAATCACAAATTTCACAAGCAAACGGCTTGTCTCCAGTGTGAGTTGTTAAATGTCTTCTTAAATATGATTTATCCGCACATTTATAATCACAAATTTCACAAGCAAACGGCTTATCTCCAGTGTGAGTTGTTAAATGTCTTTTTAAATGTGATTTACACGCAAATTTATAATCACAAATTTCACAAGCAAACGGCTTATCTCCAGTGTGAGTTGTTATATGATCTTTTAAATGTGATTTACGCGCACATTTATAATCACAAATTTCACAAGCAAACGGCTTATCTCCAGTGTGAGTTGTTAAATGTGTTTTTAAATGTGATTTACACGCACATTTATAATCACAAATTTCACAAGCAAACGGCTTATCTCCAGTGTGAGTTGTTAAATGAGTTTTTAAATGTGATTTACGCGCACATTTATAATCACAAATTTCACAAGCAAACGGTTTATCTCCAGTGTGAGTTGTTAAATGTCTTTTTAAATGTGATTTACGCACATTTATAATCACAAATTTCACAAGCAAACGGCTTATCTCCAGTGTGAGTTTTAAATGTCTTTTAAATTGATTTGCGACATTTATAATCACAAATTTCACGTAAGTTGCAAGTGAGTTCTCAATGCTGAGTTTGTTATCTAATATACCTGCACATCTCAACTTGTACTGTTAATTCTTAGTTTATACTTGTTACTTGTTCAGTAAACGCTTTCTTTAAGCGATAGAATGATGCAAATCTTTAAATAAAGCTCACATTTGAATGTTTTAATTGTGCATTGACTAACTTAAATACTTGCACATTCAAGAACACTTGACTGTTGTGTTCATTGCTAGGTTTATAGTGTTACGTTTTCAGATCGCCATATCTGTAATAGTTGATAGAATGATGCTAAATCATTCTAAATTAATAACCTAGCACATCTACTGTAAGCCTACAATTTAATTTGCATTGTGCTATATTTACGATTAGAGATTACTCAAATAAACAGCAATATTTATGTTATAACAAAGATGCAAGATGTTTAAGGCGCATAAGCCATATGTAATAAATTATTGCATACGAGTAATATAAACTTAACCTAGCACATTGAATCATTCTTACTATATAATAGATTAATTATTTACAAATCTGTTATTTCACAAATTTTCAACTTGAAATCGCTACTAATTGTAAAGTTTCTTGCTGCTTATAATTTTTGTCTTTCAACCATTATCTTATTGCTACAGGCAGATGTTATTTTCATACCATAATTTGATCTAACGATGTTTAAGTTAAGTGAACCCACCCAAATTGCACATATTAACTGAATTTTACTTGATGGTTATTCGAGTAAATTATTGTACCAAACGGAGAGCTTGTAAATGTAAAATATTACTACACATGAGAACAGTACTAGATAAATAATTCATTTTACAAATCGTTTACTTCACCATTTTCAATTAGAAAGTTCGCTAGCTAAATCGTAAATGTTTGATCAGATTTGAGCTTAAAATTATTTTTTATAACCAAAATTCCACAATTTTGAGTACCTTTATTTGATCTTTACGATGTGTAATACTAATAATTGATGAACTCTTACGTTTAATTGAGAACCCACCAACCTTTGTCTGGAATATGGTAGCTTGATGGTTTCAAACTTGTAATATTCAAGCAGTAAATCTAAAAGATTCAAGTGAACCAGCATGAAGCACTACAACACTAAATTACAACAAATGACGACGTCATCCATTTTCTATTTGACAGAAAAGCGTAGCGCGCTATCTAGTGGACCAAATATTTACTCACCCTGCATTTGTTTTCTTAAAATTTATTGTTAAATAATAGGTAAGATTAGCGTTTTAATTTTTCAGAATACAACTTTTAACTTGTGAAATGGAGCTTGTGGTCACAGAGGTGAAAAACTAAACAGTATTTTTTTTAACCAAAGGAGAGTTCCACAATTTTGAGGTACCATTTATTTATCTTACGATGATAGACATACTACACCGAATTGATGAACCTCTTCACTTTATGAGAAGCCCCACAACTCTTTCGTCTGGAATGCACTGGTAGCTTGCGATGGGGTTTCAGAACCTGTGTAAATTCAAGCAGCTAAATCTAAAAGATTCAAGTGAACCAGAATGAAGCACTACAACACTAAATTACAACTAATGACGACGTCATCCATTTTCTATTTGACAGAAAAGCGTAGCGCGCTATCTAGTGAACCAAATATTTACTCACCCCTGCATTTGTTTTTCTTAAAATTTATTGTTAAATAAATAAGAAATAAGATTAGCGTTTTTAATTTTTTCAGAATACAACTTTTAACTTGTGAAAAATGGAGCTTGTGGTCACACAGAGGTGAAAAAACTAAACAGTTAAATAATTAACAATTTATGCTTGTGTGAACGCACTTTTAAACTTTAACTTAAATGTCAAGGGAGGAATGTCAAATATCCTAAAATATGGCACGCAAATTGAGTTGGAAATTTCTTCAATATTTTGCTTAAGGTGGAAAACAACGTTCAAGAAGATTAATAATTGTAACAATCCATCCATCTGCGGTAGATCCACTACGAGGTGACTATAAATTATTGTAGTAGATATTATCGTTGGTTGGCTGCCGCCCTTACGGGCTGCAGAACACCCAGAATTGTAATAATCAAATAATAATTTAAACAATAATAAAATTAATGTATTTATTAGCATAATTAGGTTTTAGATTAATAAAATATTTGAAGAATTGGATTTCATCGTCTACTTTCAACGTGCGATGGCAGTTATTACTACTTAGTTGGTCAAATAAATACTGAAGTAATTGCAGATTGTACTCCGTGGAATAAATTACTGCTTACTAAAGCAGTAATACTAAAACGCAGAAGTAACACAAAAAAGATGATAATGCAAACATCGGAAACTACTTGAACAAGAAGTCTTCTGTCACACTATAAGCTTTTAATTAAGATATAACCGCTCGAATAACAAATAAATTCGATTTCTACTGGCCAATTGAGCAGGCCGGATTTAGACAGGGATTCGGTACTAGTAACCGAGTTAGGTAAGAATGTATGTGCAAAAACTCTTTGACGTGAAATCCGCAGAGGTGGATTCAATGGTACGTACAGCAAATTAAAAAGTCGTGGATTAATGAAAAACAGTAACAAAAGAATGCAGTTTGCTGAGACACGAAAAATGAGAATTTAATTTTGGAAATGGGTTTTATTTACAGATATTCGGTTTTACTTAGCATTAGTCGATTAGTAGTAATAAGTTCTGAAAATGCATGACATGACATAAGAGCTTATATTACCCGAGCCTCGTATCTCATCGGACCACAAGCCGCCACTCATGTATTGTTACAATATAAATAATTTAATGTAGGGTCCCTTTAATGTAAGTTGTTGCTTTGAGGTTACATTACTTTTATGATAATCTTTCTATTGTCAACACAAGTCGAGGGAGGAATCCACCCAAATGGCTAATTATTAAAAATCAAACTAAAAAATTAAGCACACGAGAAGAATTATAAAAAGTTTTCCATGACGCAGTGCAAACTAAAAAATCAATGATAAATATATATGCAACATCCATCATCAAATGTTCTAATTTTTGAAAAACAACAGAATCTAATTATTGTAGTTGACCAAATTTTAAATACAAAGTTGTATATTATATTAGCTAATAAAAAGAGGAATCGAGAAACGTACTACTAGGTATCTACGTATCTATTATGCATCGTAGCTGTGTACAATCGTTTTTCTTACCTCACAAAAGTAGTTTCGGTTGAGCAGCTAAGAATCGGAAATTTTGTCTTGATGACACATGTGTAATTTGCGGTTGGAATTTTTATATAACCCAATTGCGATGGCAAAACTTCTTGACCTTATGGAATGCTGGTGCAAAAGCCCAAATACTCTTTGTCCAATATTTGAAACTTAATTTGAAAGGCATCGATTTGTGATTACGTAATGCGCTCAATTGATTGCTTTGCGTGAACCTGGAAGAGAAAACAGCACTGCAACAACTTCGAAATCGTTACAATCAACCATTTTGTATTTTACGTAGTAGTGGCTATAGTAACGACGAAAGGAGCATTTAGGAAGTGGCTCAAGTTCCGGCAATTTAAAAAAATGTTAATTCTTAATTTCTTAAAATCCAATTAATTTGTAAAGAGGTAATTGTAAAGTTGTCAATATTGCACATTAATTTAAGTTTTTTAAATTCGCTAAAAAGTGAATCTAAATTCTCAACGCCAGCGTGACTAACGTTTTCTGGTCTGACGCAATATGCCGGATGTTGGTAATCGGCGTTGAACATTTAAAATTACAAATTTTACACTAGTAGGGTTTCTCCTTGGCATGAATTCGTGAATGACTCGTCAAATGTTCCTTTCGGGAAAATTTGCGATTGCATGTTGCTAAAATCAAAGTTAAAAAATTTCTAATAAAATATTCATGGTTAAAGAATATCCCCAGAATTCCCTGTTAAATTGTCAAGTTTTTACGGAAAAAATTGACATTCTGAAAGTTACTGGATTGAAAAATTCGTGGCACTAATTTCGAATAGTGGGTCAACATATTATTTTGGGTGTTTGCATTTTTCGATTTAAAAATTGTTCGACTTTCGGTTGTGTTACTTTTCCCGTTATTGACATGTTTTTAATTATTGTGTTTTCCGCTTGCGAAAATCTACTTAAAAACAATCCAACTTTGATAACTAAATTCAGATGGCGTAACAAAAAGATACAGTATGATACAACTTTAATTGCACATCTAACATTTAAATTGAACTCGCTAGATGCGCGAAATTTGAAAACCTACTTTAATATTATAAACTCTGCATAACAGTTCTTTAACTTCCAAGTTAAGACTGAGCCTACATACAAATTTTCTTAGTAAATGTAAACAGACCTTATGAGGTAGCGCCATCTCTGTTTCCTTTCGATAAACGAGGTTCTAAAAAAGTACAAAATGGTTGACTCTCACCATTTTAAAGTGTTTGTATTCTAGCGTTGCTGTGCAGTGCTCCGTTTGCCTAATCCAGATTCACTCTAATAAGTCAGATTAAGAAGCTTTGTATTGTCAGATATCAGCGTCTCGCAACCCCGATGAACAGTTTTCAGAATTCACAAAATGTCCGTCAGGAGCATTGAGATGTGTTACTAATGGTTAGTAATTATTATTTATATAGTGCACCATTACTTCTTCCTAATGCAACTTGTTACAGATATGGTTCTAGTATTACCTCCCGAAGAGTTACGAATTATGGCTAATATAGGTCAAGTTCCGAAGGCTTTGTATAATTCAAGCAGCGATTACGAAATTAAAACGGAAATCCTAGAAGATGTGAAATTTAATTTAGAAGATTTGCATCATTCGATTGACATTAAAGAAGAAAGCAATAGTGAACTATTAACACTGAAGAAACCTGCAAGTAAACTTAACGGCTTAAATTTATTACAAAAGGCAGCGGACGATATTAAGGCAGAGGAGGCCAATGCAAAAAAGAAACCCCCGGCAATACTCGTTAAAGTCGGAGAAGCTTTGACATATAAAGAGGTGCTTAGTAAGATTGAGATGCGAGAACCTCCAAGTCTACAAACTGGCCCGGACAAAAAATGTAAAGATCCAGGACCTAGACGAGCTCGTGAACAAAGAGGAGCTGCTATCGTGGTTAAGGGGTTACGTGGGGGAGGAAAGTGATCTGCGATTTCTTCGGCGGCACGCAAATGGCAGTGATCAGATGCGGAGAAGCTGAGGCGGACAAGCTCATAGAGCTCGGCAGAGGAAAGGTGGGAATGGTGTAGGGATGCAGAGTCCGGCAGTTTTTCTTGGTTTCTGCCCAAGATGTTGGGGAGACGGACATCCGGCATCTACCTGCAGAGTGCACTACGAAGTGCTACGACTGAGGGGGCGCACATCCAACAAATGGAGGGAGTGCAAAGTCCCTATCCTAAGGACTGCCCAGGATCTCCTGTACGAAACCATACGCAGAAGGAACATCGGGATGGCGATCATCAAGTAGTTAGTTTGGACGGCAAGGCGGCCTTAAAAGTAGCGGATAACCTTACGACAAGAAGTAGAGGCTAAGTCACACCTTTGCCTGAATAGAACTAGATAGCTACGACGTCTACTCCTGCTACCACTTGCTCAACGAGCGGAAACATGTGGCCGAAGTAAAGTTGCTGGTATTATTCTACCAAATAATGGCGGATTTGTTACGAAAATTTAGTATTTTCTAACGGATCCTAAATTAAATTCAATAAATATTTAAAATTATTGACTTTCAATAGAATATTTCGAACATTATCTCTTAACTCCGAGATAAAAACGTCATATGGCATGATTATTTTCGATCACAGGGTCAGGCGTAAGAGAAGAGCGCAGGCGTAGTAGATTAGGGCGGTTGAATTTGGACTCGTCCACGGAGTCTAGCGAGGTCACTGAGCGGGAGAGACCGTTTAAATATTGAGTGCAAAGTTTTGCCTATATTGCTAGATATTAGTTTAATGTCATAACTTCCGTAGTGGGTGTTAATAGTTTAACGCATTTTGGTTTCCGATCGCGTGGGCGGATCATTTTCATATGGAAAGTGGAAACAAATTCATATGGTGAAAAGTTTGGTTTGGGTTAAACGCGCCATATTAAACAGCTGTCATTTCGTCGTGCGCAAATCGCACCGAAACCTTCTCGTGGTTGCGCAGCTCGTGACATCACATCGACGTCACAGTAATTATTTACATCAAGTTTTTGTTACGATTCGTGGTAGTATTATTTTATTTTAGATTTTACCACGACAGTTTTTGATGGGTGTTTGCCATCGTTATACTCGATCTTATTACGTTCACCGAGGTTCCAAGGAGAAACATTTAAGTGCACCTTCGTTTGGAGGAGATCTTCAAGCAGCTGACACCACCCGGTTGGAAGTGTTCTTCAGGTGTCGTGCTAGTGCGTACGTGATTTGTGCGGTGGTCATATCTGTAGAGATAATCAAGCAGTTTTTAAAGGTCCAAATTGTCTTATCACATCCTGTAAACTTATTGTTTGTACAAACGGGTAAGTCTTTTATTATTACCTTTATTAACTGCATTGTATCCGCTTCAGTTATTTTTGAGGATCCGAAGAATCGGATATTTGTTTTGAGTACGTACTGCGTGATACTGTCACTTTTCAATCCTGTCAATTGCCAAGGGTTGGTTATGTAATTTTTTTTGATCTCAACGATCAGTTGTTGATTTTTTAATAAAACTTTATTTGATTGTTCGACTGAGTTTTATTACTGAAGAGTCCCTAGTAACTGGATCTGCGACTCTAGCGTCCGCTGGAGAAGGCTAGTCTTTTTAACATCGAGGCTTCACAAAAATAAATTTTGTGAGAAAAGGTTCTTGGCCCTTCTGGCAATTAATCTTTCTTCAGATTTTAATGGCAAATCTCACGAATGTTGAGATTCCTGTTGTTATATTCACCATATGCTGGGTTCAATATTCTCCCATTTGTTGTTAAGTTAATTAATTTAAATTTTTATAGGTCATCGCCATATTGGATGATCGTGTTACCCATTTTTAATTTTATCGACCTCATTTATCGATACCAAATATTTTCTACTTTTACAAGTAAGTTAAACGTTGCACTTTCTATTTTAATTATTTAATCCAATTTATTTCAGATTATTATTCGTCAACTGTGTATTAAGTGCAAAAATTTACCACTTCAAAATATTTTTACTACATTATTGCTCAAGATCTTAAATCAAAGAGGAAGTCTTTTTCGTCGCTTTTCGTTATCATACCCTACTTTTCCTCCGAAAATTCACCATTGCCTGCTTACTTTAATCTACAGTTTTATCTAAAAATATAGGGTAAGACAAAATTTTCGTACACGTTATTTTAAACTGTTGATTTTATTTTGCCACACTTTAATGTTTTAAAACTGATTATTGTTATTCCGTCACCTGCACTTTTATTATTAATCACTGGTTTTTACCTTAATAACTAATTTACAATTATTCAAATTAGGAGTTAACAAAATTTGATCCAAATTCATTTCTCAACTGTACCTACATACAATAGTGGTTTACAACAAGTTGAAATTTACAGTGGTTTTCAAAAGTTTTATTTTTCTTGTAATAATTTGTGTAATTTATTATTAATTTAATTTTGTTTTAGGTTTATTCATGATTAGAATAATTAGAAAATTTGTTGGATGATCGACATTTGTATCGTAACTGAAGATTTGAATTGAAATTTTGTGAATATGGAAATCGGCAAGATTATTTATTTTTAATTTATTTTAATTTAATTTTAATATTTTCAAATTGAAGGTCACATGTCAATATATAAAAATGGATGTATGTGTGTATGTATGTTCCTTATAGACTCCTAGACCGTTCGACCGATCCCAACCAAATTTTGCACAGTTACTCTCTAGGACCCTAAAGAGGTTTTCCGCTAAAAACCGGGACCGAAAAGCTTAATTTAAAAAAAGTGAAAAATTGCGGACGCGCAAGAATGGATTAACGAGATTACCATCGCCAATACCTGTAATTAATATATGGTAATTTTACGTTGGTATATTCACATTTAGTACCTACACTATTATAAGTGATTTCATTTCGTAAAATAAATCAAGTTATAGCAACCAAAGGACAACGGGAAGCAAGACTGGAAACCGTTCTGAAATACTGGAGAAGAAAAGCTCGGTAAAGAACCCTGCAAAATCAAAATACTTCAGACAAAGGTAAAGTATTTTATTTTTAATGAGACCCCGGGCAAAGCCGGGTATCCAGCTAGTTAAATATAAATTTTTATGTCAATTAGATATCAATTTAAACCAAATTTTGATTTCTTTTTAATCCACGATTTGCCGTTTAATTAAAATAATTTCTTTTGTGTGATGAGAAATTTACTCCAACAACTTCGCTGTTTTGGGGTTGATTAAAAATAAGTTTTGATAGCTATTTGATATCAATTTAATCCGAATATTGACTAACGCTTAATCCGCGGTTTACCGTTTAACTAAAATAATTTTTCTTGCGTTATGAGAAATTGATTCCAATAAATGCTGATATCACTTAGATATCGATTTAATCCAAATTCTGATTAACGTTTAATTCACGTTGTGCTGTTTAATGAAACTAATTTCTTTTGTGTGATGAGAAATGGATTTTAATAACTTCGCGGTTTTGGAGTTGAACTTAAAATAAATACTGATATCAATTTAATCCAAATTTGGTTAACGTTTAATCCGTGGTTTGCCGTTTAATAAAAAGAATTTCTCTTGCGTTATGAGAAATTGATTCAAATAGCTTTGCTGTTTTGGGATTGATTAAAAATATGTTTTGATAATAATTTGATATAAATTTAATCCGAATTTTGATTAATGTTTAATCTGCGATTTATCGTTTAACTAAAAAAAATTTCTTTTGTGTGATGAAATTGATTTGATTAACTTCGCGATTTTGGGATTCAACATAAAATAAATTTTGAAATTAATTTGATATGAATTTAATCCGAATTTTGATTAATGTTTAATCCACTTTTTGCCATTTAATGAAAATAATTTCTGTTGTGTGGTGAGATACTGATTTGAATAACTTCGCGGTTTTGGGGTAGAACTTAAAATAATTTTGAAATCAATCTGTATCAACCAAATTTTGATTAATGATGTTTAATCCGGGTTTGCCGTTTAATAAAATAATATCTTTTGTGTTGTGAGAAATTGATTTGAATAACTTGCTTTTGGTTGAATTTAAATTAATTTTAAACAATTGCATCAATTAAACCAAATTTGATTAATGTTTAATCCGCGTTTACCGTTTAATTAAAAAATTTTTATTGTTTTGAAAATTGAATTGATTAACTTCGCGGTTTTGGGGTTGAGTAAATATAAATTGAATAATTTTGATATCAATTTAATACGAATTTGTTAAGTTTAATCCGCTGTCCTTATCCTTATGTGTCCTTATCTTGTGTGACAAGAAATTGATTTAAATAACTTTGCTGTTTTGGGGTTGAATGCAAAGTAAATGTTTAAATTAATTTGATAAACAATTTAATCCAGATTATGATTAACATTTACTGAACTGTGCTTTGTGTTCAGACCGATTTAAGGGATTTTGAATTTTTAAGATTAAGATTTTTATAAAAGATTTTCTCTATAAAGAAAGATCTCTTTAAAATCTTCACTTACTCTTCTAAATTGAAGTCTCTAAAAGAACTTCGAATTAATATTTAGCAAGGCGAAACTTGTTTTTTGAAATTGTTTTGGATATTGCAATTTTCCTATTGGAGATACAAAAAATTGAAATTTTACTAATTTTATGAAGCGTCCGGAAGTGCATTCGCTGTCTTTAAAAATTAAAATTGTTGATAAATAATAAAACTCTGCAGTCAACGGAAGAATTTTCCAATGATCCACCCAGATACTGCTCCGACTTGGGTACTAAAATGAAATTTCATAATTTAATCCAGGTTGCGAATAAAGTTTTTAACGGTCTATCTTTTCGGATTCTTCAGTTTCTTTCGAGCTTCAACTAAGGTCACAAATTTGAAAATCATATATTCTCCAATGCCTTTTACTTCGAAAGTTACAGAAGTGATTTTTAGAGGAATCATCAAATAGTTTTTCGAAAATATGGTTTTGCTTTCGATTAATCAGTTAATTATTAGTACAGGAAAAAAACAATAAAATTTTTAAATTTTAGAAAAAAAGTAATTTCAATTTAAAATTTTTAGATAAATAAATCTCGTGGTAAATTGTAAAAAATCTCATTATGTTCATTTTTATTAAGAAAATCTATTCAAATGCAACTTTAAGGCTGGAACACGAAGAACGACAGTGAGGCCGTAGGACAAGCTTCCTCTCAGAGCTACCCAGGAATATCGGCCTATTTTCACTGGTAAATTACAACTATAAAATTAATTTTTGTTTTGTTCATAATATTTTTAACGAATTTTATTATTTATTTCATAACACACTGTATATCGCATAATGCAATTTTAATGTGTTTTATGTCAAATTATACGTGTAAGTCTTTCGAGGTGATTGAGACAAGTAAATAAAATTATTATTACTTAGATTGGCATGAATATGATGGGATCTTAAGACGAATTGCTAAATGGTATCAAAAATATTAAAACAGAAGAAATGGAAGGCATCAACGTAGAAGCCGTACATCATTCCATCGACATTAAAGATGGCACTTTGATATTGAAGGGGGAATTTTTAGAACAAATGGAAAATTGTATCAAACAAATTAAAGTTGAAGAGCCCGAGGGCATGGATATCAAGCTTGAAGAGTTACATCATTCCATCGACATTAAGGAAGAGATTTCAATCACCGATTGTCAACTCGATGGAGATTGCAAAACACAATTTTTTAAACATATTAAATGTGAGGTATGTAATGTAGTATTTTCCAATAAATACCAACTTGGAAGGCATGCAAAAATTCATAACGACTTGAAACCGTTCGAGTGTACAATGTGCAATCACAAGTTTTTTGCCTTTTATTTTCTTTTGCTTTTGTTTTCTGATCTCCATAGTTCTTAGAATCGGATTATTAAATTACTTTTCATAAAAAATTTTATTTTTGGGATTTGTAAAGAAATAAAGTATTTTTTCTTATAATTTTAAAATATGATAATAAATTAGGGGGGGTCCATTGGACAATGCGGGGAGGGTAAAGATTGTGATGAACTGTGAAAAAGGAGAGGGGGTCAAAATTTGAAAAAAATTGCGGACGTCTTTTATGAGCGTCCCCTAATGACAAACAACCTGTGAGAGTGGAGAGTACAGGATGGTACTTCGCTTTATGCAAAATTTTTAGCAAGTTGGTATAAGACTTCTTAACTTACCATTGGTTGAAAAATGCAACCCCCCCGGTTATTTTCATATGTACATCTCTGCGGCAACATTACGTTCAATGGCTTTGAAATAGGTTAAACAAAAACTTCTTAGTTTAAATTTATTATATATTTATAATTAAAATAGATACAATAATTTACAGAAGCGCACAAGTATCGCACATTTATATATTTCTGAAATAACGTATTTATTTCCGTAATTACGGAAATAAATCCAAAATTACAGATGCGCAATATCGAATATAAATCTGAAATCGCCGAAAAAAATCTGGGGTTACAGAAATAAGTGCGAAATTTCAGAAATAAATCCAAAATTAGTGAACTAAATCTGAAATTAATGAAATAAATCGAAAATTTCGGAAATCAATCTAAATTTACCAAAATAAATCGATATTACCGATTTCAAAACGAAAAAATTACGAAAATAAATTCGAAATTACGGAAATAAATTTGAAATTACTGAAATAAACCCGAAATTTCGCAATTAAATCGGAAATGATCCGTAATTTCGAAAACTAATAAAAAATTACGTATTTATATCTGTAATTTCGGATATAAATTAAAATTAACAGTAATAAATCAGGCATTAAGACCAAAATTACAGAAATAATACCGAAATGAATCCGTGATTTCGTAAATTAATCCAAGATTACGGAAATAAATGCGAAATTTTGGAAATAAATCTAAAATTAAGAAACTAAATCTGAATTCACACTGAAAATCCAAAATTACCGAAATTAATCCGAAATTACTGATATAAATTCGAAAAATACGGAAATAAATGCAAGATTACGTATTTACATCTGTAATTTTGGAAATAAGAATAGAATTATTCTTATTTAACTCTTATTTAATTAGAATAAAATAGAATTTACAGTAATGAATCATAAATCCGAGGTTACGAAAATAAACCCTAAATTTCGGAATTAAAACGGCAATTAATCAATAATTTAAGAAATTATTCCGTAATTACGCTATTATGTATGTATTTTTTAAAATAAATTAGAATTTACAATATTAAATTTGAAATTACCCAAATAAATTCGAGATTACCAAAATAAACTAACACAAAAATAAATTTACACTGCTGATTCCGGAATAAATCCGAATTTACAGAAATACATACGGGATTACGGAGATTAATCTGAAATTACGCATTTATATTTGTAATTACGGAAATAAATCAGAATTTACAACAATAAATCCGAGATTATGGAAATAAATCCGAAATTACTGAAAAAATCCGAAATTACCGATATAAACGCGAAAAAATTACAAAATAAATGCAGATTTCGAAAATAAATCTGAAACTACGGAAACACACCTAAATTTCTGAATTAAATCCAAAATAAATCCGTAATTCCGATAGTTAATCCGGGATGACCAATTTATATCTGTAATTTCTGAAATAAATTAGAATTTACGGTAACAAATCAGTTACGGAAATAAATTTGAGATTAACGAAATAAATATGAAATTACGGAATAATCCAAGATTAAAAATCCAAATTACGGAAATAATAGCGTAATTTCGAAAATAAATTTACGGAAATAAATGCAAAATTAAGGAAATAAATGGAAAATCTCGAAAATTAATCCGAAATTACTAAAATAAATCCGTGATTACCGAAATAAAACGGAAATAAATTTGAATTTCGAAAATAAATTTGAAATTACTGATATAATTGCGAAAAATCGGAAATAAAAGAGAAATTACGGAAATAAATCCGAAATAAACCCATACTTTCAGAATTGAATCGGAAATTATGGAAATAAATCTGAAACTACGGAAATAAATCCGTGTAATCCAATATTTATACGATCATTTCGACGTGCACATTTAAAGTTACAAAAATCATATCAAATCAAGTTTTTGCAGTTATAAATGCAAAAACAACTGCATTATAAATGTATCAAAATCATCAAGTTAATCTTTTTTTGGATTCGAAAAATTTTTTGTATCAAAACTCCAGCATTCACCACAGGTTAATTAAATTTAATTAATTGCTCATACTTTCACGAATGATAGTGTACCTTGAAATTATTGCAATCTTATTAGATGCCCCAGGCCTTTTGCGAGTTACTGTATTACAAAATAACTAACTATTACAATTTTCTTCTATCCTCGTAGATCCCCAATACGCTATCCAACCCCGGCGCCA
Organism: Lycocerus yunnanus; assembly: GCA_036346125.1. Classification (NCBI taxonomy): domain Eukaryota; kingdom Metazoa; phylum Arthropoda; class Insecta; order Coleoptera; family Cantharidae; genus Lycocerus; species Lycocerus yunnanus. Next base: position 76,352 of record JARFIX010000287.1, read on the forward strand.
ATCCCACTACCAACCCCCAAAAAAATAGCAATGGCGGACCTACGGTTGCTATTAGAAGCCCGTAGGTCACGACCTAGTCGACGGCGTCGATCGCCAAGAAGTAGGCGAAGAGATTCATCGCCGAAAAATATTTTTAATATAACATGTTAAATTTAATAAATAATAATAGTTCACTTATATTTATTTATATAATAATAATGATGATGATGCTTACTAGGTCGACAGTCACAAGTTGTGGAGATCTACTAGTTGCACCCTGATATCTGTCGGGTATCGAAATTTTGCTGGGCTGCTTTTCCTGATGTCCATTAGAAATTTTTAAACATTTGTTTTAAAATTCAAAAATTTCCAATTTGAAGTTCTTGAAGTGCAAGGTTGGGGATCCACAATTTCCACATGTGCTGTGTTTCTTCTTTTCTTCACTAAGCATCTTTTTTTCTTCATACGCAGTAATTCCTCTTGTAACATATGGAGGATCAACGCATCGTTTGTTTTTCTTCAAATTTCCTCTAATTATTTCAGGAGCTAGACATTGTTGATAAAACTGACACAAAATTGGCAACATTTTTGAAATCCAGAAATTTTCATCTCTGTCTATTATCTGGATATGAATAGGGATCTTGTCATTGACGTAAACGACAAAGTAGCATTTACATCTTTTGGTGATATTCAATTGTCCTTGAATCTAACAAATAAAAAATTTTAAATGTTTAAAAAAATAAAATTAAAATAGTAATTACCTGATAATAATAAGTGTGCCGTTGTTTTAAGCATATGCCATTATCATTTTTAATTAAAAAGGAATTTTTTAGAAGCGGAATCAAGTTCTCGATACTGTAAGCGTCTTTGTTTGGAACGTAAATACATTTCACCTTCACAATCGCATCTTGACCAACCAGTCCTGCATAAGAAAATGTAAATAACACAAAAAAGTATAATACAGTATTTTCAAAATTACCATCTGGCGAAGCACCCAAGAAACCATACTGTTCGTCAATCCAAAAACCTGAAGGTTGAACAATAATATCTAACATTTGCTCTAATTTCAGTATGGCCACACTTTCTTTGGCTATATCATATTCCGTGGCATCAGTAGAAAATATGGAAGGCATCAAGCATGCCTTAACGAAAGAGTTACAAGTGGTGGAAAAGCGATCAAACGAAATTACAGTTTTTTACACAAAAACAAACAATGAAAACTTGCTGTGATGCGACAAAGAACTGCCCGTCCACTGCAATAATAACAATTGACACAAAAATGACAAATGCCTACACAATTTCATCATTGAATAACAAGCATTGTACATCCTTAAAGCTTTAAAAACTCATCCACCTCCACACAAAAGAATCGTATTCATCTCGTCAAAATATCCTTTATCATTGGGAATCCTTCTAACTTTGGTATATTCCTGGTTCGATGGTAACGAACTCCAGCTTTGCCTAAGTGTAGAATCTAAAACTAAAGAACGCACAAAATTCTTATTAAATAAATGAGAAATACCTGTAATCGATCTTATTAATCAAAGACAATAAAGTTCAGCCTTGAACATTTAGCAAACAGAAATGTGGTGACCGTCACATCTGGTGTCGGTTGATCCAATAATGTAAAAACCCTCCAAAGCAGACGAAAGAACACACTCTGGGTTACCAAATGAAGAACGGTCGCTCCAACCAAGAAAACAAAACAAAAACTATCCAACACTTTCCAATTCAAAAATATAATAAGCAACTCCAATTACATGAAGTCACTCTATGGACAGATTAGCCAGCACGCAGCACCATTAAATAATTAATTAATATGCTAACCAATATTTAAGGTGTATTGGTATAATTAAGTACATATCATGATTACAAACATCAACCTAAAAAATAATTGCCAATTGATATTGTTTCGTAGTGTAAGTTTACGTGGTAATACTATTTGAGTCTATTTTTATATATTACATTTGATTTACATTTACATTTTGAAATACACTATTAATATTAAAAATCCCGATATAATATTTTAAAAGCAATTAACTTATAATTAATGATACAAGCAAAGTTTTTTTTTATAAGAGAAACTGTTTTAAAAATGTCAATTTATTGAATTTTCACTATTTTACAAACACGAAATTGAAATAATTAGAACTTGAAAGCCACTATCTTTCTGCTTGTGAATTTTCAAATTAGATTTATTAGATTTAATTTGTACGCACACTTTTGGAATCACATATTTCATAAGCAAACGGTTTCTCCTTTTGCAAGTTCTTAAGTGATTTATTAACCCATCTTTTCTAGGACATTCATATTCACAAATGTCACAAGCACGCAGTTTCATTCCGGTGTAAATGAATTTTTTAAATTTATCTTGAGAGCAAATTTAGTGAGTTTTTAAATGCCTTTTTAAATTTGTTTCGTCACTATATTTGTAATCACAATGTTCACAAGCAAACGGCTTATCTCTAGTGTGAGTTGTTAAATGTCTTTTTAAAAGTGATTTAAGCGCACATTTATAATCACAAATTTCACAAGCAAACGGCTTATCTCCAGTGTGAGTTGTTATATGTCTTTTTAAAAGTGATTTCTGCGCACATTTATAATCACAAATTTCACAAGCAAACGGCTTATCTCCAGTGTGAGTTGTTAAATGTGTTTTTAAAAGTGATTTCTGCGCACATTTATAATCACAAATTTCACAAGCAAACGGCTTATCTCCAGTGTGAGTTGTTAAATGTCTTTTAAATATGATTTATCCGCACATTTATAATCACAAATTTCACAAGCAAACGGCTTATCTCCAGTGTGAGTTGTTAAATGTCTTTTTAAATGTGATTTACACGCAAATTTATAATCACAAATTTCACAAGCAAACGGCTTATCTCCAGTGTGAGTTGTTAAATGTTTTTAAATTTGATTTACGCACATTTATAATCACAAATTTCACAAGCAAACGGCTTATCTCCAGTGTGAGTTGTTAAATGTCTTTTAAATTGATTTACGCACATTTATAATCACAAATTTCACAAGCAAACGGCTTATCTCCAGTGTGAGTTGTTAAATGTTTTAAATTTGATTATACGCACATTTATAATCACAAATTTCACAAGCAAACGGTTTCTCCAGTGTGAGTTGTTAAATGTTTTTAAATTGATTTCACGAATTTATAATCACAAATTTCAAACAAACGCTTATCTCCAGTGTGAGTTTTAAACTGGTTTTAAATGTATTTAATGCATTGTAAATACATCTAAATTTCACATTCAAACGTTTAACTCATGTGAGTCTGTTAATGTCTTTAAAGATTTCACTGACTGTTATAATACAATTTTCAAGAAACGGCTTATCTCAGCTATTGTTAATGTTGTAAATGGGTTGCTAAGTACATTTATAATTAAATTTACCGTACACATCTCACTGTAAGTACGTTTTAATGTCTTTGAATTATTTTCGTTATTACAAATTACTCAAAAAAACCTTGTACTGTTAGAAATGTTTGACAAACTGTGCTTTAAGTCTCACATGTAATAAAATTTATTGCCAATCTGTACGTTTAATTATACTTAAATACTAGACATTCAATGAAATTTCTGTTCATAATAAGTATTAAGTAGTAAATTTAATACGACTTTGCACAAATTCTAACATTGAAATCCTCATTAGTAAGTTGTGAAGTCTTGCTGCTTATTATCTTTCGTTATTACAAATTATCTATTGCAATTAACAGCAATATTTATTTTATAACAAAAGTGCAACGATGTTTAGTTAAGGAAACGGCAAATTGTAACACTATTTAATAATTTAAATTTATTGGATGTCTCGAGTAATTATAAATTAAAACTAGCACATTGTACAATGCAAATATTACATATCTCGTATAGATAAATAATTAATTACATAATTTTATTTCACAAATTTTCAATTAGAAATCGTCTATTGTAAAGTTTATGCAATTTGCGCTTATAATCTTTTGTCTTATCAACCATACGTATCTTAGTTTCCTTCTACAGGTCGTGTTATTTATCATAATAATTTGTCTACGAGTTTAAGTTAGTAGGAACCCACCCAAATCTGTGCGAATACTTTAACTTGAATTTTCAGAATTTGTAATTAAGCGCTAATTCCGATAAATTATTGACCAAACGGAGAGCTTTTTAACGAGTAAAATAGTTACCTAACATTGAGAAATGTTCTAGTATATAATATGATTGCAGATTACATAATCTGTTACTTACCTTTCCGAATTAGAACAGTTCGGTAGCTGAATCGTAATTTTTCTTGATGTGTAGTTTGAGCTTAAAATTATTTTTATAACCAAAGGAGAGTTCCACAATTTTAGGTACCATTTATTTATCTTACGATGATAGACATACTAACGAATTGATGAACCTCTTCACTTTATGAAGCCAAACTCTTTTCGTCTGAATGCACTGGTAGCTTGAGGGTTTCAGAACCGTGTAAATTCAAGCAGCTAAATTAAAAATTCAAGTGAACCAGCATGAAAAGCACTACAACACTAAATTACAACAAATGACGACGTCATCCATTTTCTATTTGACAGAAAAGCGTAGCGCGCTATCTAGTGGAGCAAATATTTACTCACCCGTGCATTTGTTTTTCTTAAAATTTATTGTTAAATAAATAAGATTAGCGTTTTTAATTTTTTCAGAATACAACTTTTAACTTGTGAAAAATGGAGCTTGTGGTCACACAGAGGTGAAAAAACTAAACAGTTAAATAATTAACAATTTATGCTTGTGTGAACGCACTTTTAAACTTTAACTTAAATGTCAAGGGAGGAATGTCAAATATCCTAAAATATGGCACGCAAATTGAGTTAGAAATTTCTTCAATATTTTGCTTAAGGTGGAAAACAACGTTCAAGAAGATTAATAATTGTAACAATCCATCCATCTGCGGTGGATCCACTACGAGGTGACTATAAATTATGGTAGTAGATATTATCGTTGGGTTGGCTGCCGGCCCTTACGGGCTGCAGAACACCCAGAATTGTAATAATCAAATAATAATTTAAACAATAATAAAAATTAATGTATTTATTAGCATAATTAGGTTTTAGATTAATAAAATATTTGAAGAATTGGATTTCATACGTCTACTTTCAACGTGCGATGGCAGTTATTACTACTCAGTTGGTCAAATAAATACTGAAGTAATTGCAGATTGTACTCCATGGAATAAATTACTGCTTACTAAAGCAGTAATACTAAAACGCAGAAGTAACACAAAAAAGATGATAATGCAAACATCGGAAACTACTTGAACAAGAAGTCTTCTGTCACACTATAAGCTTTTAATTAAGATATAACCGCTCGAATAACAAATAAATTCGATTTCTACTGGCCAATTGAGCAGGCCGGATTTAGACAGGGATTCGGTACTAGTAACCGAGTTAGGTAAGAATGTATGTGCAAAAACTCTTTGACGTGAAATCCGCAGAGGTGGATTCAATGGTACGTACAGCAAATTAAAAAAGTCGTGGATTAATGAAAAAAACAGTAACAAAAGAATGCAGTTTGCTGAGACACGAAAAAATGAGAATTTAATTTTTGGAAATGGGTTTTATTTACAGATATTCGGTTTTACTTAGCATTAGTCGATTAGTAGTAATAAGTTCTGAAAAAATGCATGACATGACATAAGAGCTTATATTACCCGAGCCTCGTATCTCATCGGACCACAAGCCGCCACTCATGTATTGTTACAATATAAATAATTTAATGTAGGGTCCCTTTAATGTAAGTTGTTGCTTTGAGGTTACATTACTTTTATGATAATCTTTCTATTGTCAACACAAGTCGAGGGAGGAATCCACCCAAATGGCTAATTATTAAAATCAAACTAAAAATTAAGCACACGAGAAGAATTATAAAAAGTTTTCCATGACGCAGTGCAAACTAAAAAATCAATGATAAATATATATGCAACATCCATCATCAAATGTTCTAATTTTTGAAAAACAACAGAATCTAATTATTGTAGTTGACCAAATTTTAAATACAAAGTTGTATATTATATTAGCTAATAAAAAGAGGAATCGAGAAACGTACTACTAGGTATCTACGTATCTATTATGCATCGTAGCTGTGTACAATCGTTTTTCTTACCTCACAAAAGTAGTTTCGGTTGAGCAGCTAAGAATCGGAAATTTTGTCTTGATGACACATGTGTAATTTGCGGTTGGAATTTTTATATAACCCAATTGCGATGGCAAAACTTCTTGACCTTATGGAATGCTGGTGCAAAAGCCCAAATACTCTTTGTCCAATATTTGAAACTTAATTTGAAAGGCATCGATTTGTGATAACGTAATGCGCTCAATTGATTGCTTTGCGTGAACCTGGAAGAAAACAGCACTGCAACAACTTCGAAATCGTTACAATCAACCATTTTGTATTTTACGTAGTAGTGGCTATAGTAACGACGAAAGGAGCATTTAGGAAGTGGCTCAAGTTCCGGCAATTTAAAAAAATGTTAATTCTTAATTTCTTAAAATCCAATTAATTTGTAAAGAGGTAATTGTAAAGTTGTCAATATTGCACATTAATTTAAGTTTTTTAAATTCGCTAAAAAGTGAATCTAAATTTTCAACGCCAGCGTGACTAACGTTTTCTGGTCTGACGCAATATGCCGGATGTTGGTAATCGGCGTTGAACATTTAAAATTACAAATTTTACACTAGTAGGGTTTCTCCTTGGCATGAATTCGTGAATGACTCGTCAAATGTTCCTTTCGGGAAAATTTGCGATTGCATGTTGCTAAAATCAAAGTTAAAAAATTTCTAATAAAATATTCATGGTTAAAGAATATCCCCAGAATTCCCTGTTAAATTGTCAAGTTTTTACGGAAAAAATTGACATTCTGAAAGTTACTGGATTGAAAAATTCGTGGCGCTAATTTCGAATAGTGGGTCAACATATTATTTTGGGTGTTTGCATTTTTCGATTTAAAAATTGTTCGACTTTCGGTTGTGTTACTTTTCCCGTTATTGACATGTTTTTAATTATTGTGTTTTCCGCTTGCGAAAATCTACTTAAAAACAATCCAACTTTGATAACTAAATTCAGATGGCGTAACAAAAAGATACAGTATGATACAACTTTAATTGAAACTAACATTTAAATTGAACTCGCTAAATGCGCGAAATTTGAAAACCTACTTTAATATTATAAACTCTGCATAACAGTTCTTTAAGTTCTAAGTTAAAACTGAGCCTACATATAAATTTTCTTAGTAAATGTAAACAGACGTTATGTGGTAGCGCCATCTCTGTTTCCTTTTTATAAACGAGGTTCTAAAAAGTACAAAATGGTTGACTCTCACCATTTTAAAGTGTTTGTATTCTAGCGTTGCTGTGCAGTGCTCCGTTTCTAATCCAGATTCACTCTAATCAGTCAGATTAAGAAGCTTTGTATTGTCAGATATCAGCGTCTCGCAACCCGATGACCTGTTTTCAGAATTCACAAAATGTCCGTCAGGAGCATTGAGATGTGTTACTAATGGTTAGTAATTATTATTTATATAGTGCACCATTCTTCCTAATGCAACTTGTTACAGATATGGTTCTAGTATTACCTCCCGAAGAGTTACGAATTATGGCTAATATAGGTCAAGTTCGAAGGCTTTGTATAATTCAAGCAGCGATTACGAAATTAAAACGGAAATCCTAGAAGATGTGAAATTTAATTTAGAAGATTTGCATCATTCGATTGACATTAAAGAAGAAAGCAATAGTGAACTATTAACACTGAAGAAACCTGCAAGTAAATAGCTTAAATTTTGTTCAACCAATTATTTTTGGCGCAGTCGGTAGGATTTCCGAAATTGACCTTATCGAAAGAGCAATTTTCGTGTTAACGATTAATCGGAAAAAGTGATCGCGTTGGACAGAAGAGTACGGAAGCCTTCACGGAGAAACAAACATCGTTCGAACTGTTGGCGATTAGAATAAGAAGTCCTGAGCGAGTACAGCATCGTCCAAACTTATAGGCAGTAGAAATTAAGAAAAACGAAACAACGAAGAAATGAAAACTACGATTATTTTGTAAGTCTCATTTTAATCATTTTACCTTCCTATCAAGATAAAAGATAGCTAAGAGTAACTTTCAAATTTCGCTTAAGTTAAGAAAAAATTTCATGACCGAAGGAAACTTAGAATTAGATACATTAACTGAATTGCTTGAAAACATTAAATTAGAACCAAAAATAGAAATGGCAACTAATTATCAACTACTAAGATTACATTTAGATAGCATAGCGCATTACGAGGGAAATCCTCACACCTTGAATATTTTTATTGCTAATTGTCAAAATTTAATCAACACATTTTCAAGTACGACCGATAATGCAATTAATTCATTTTTATTGAGAGCAATATTAGGAAAATTAACCGGTAGGGCTCTAATTTTAATTGGTTCACGAAGCGAACTTAATAATTGGCACGATATTAAAAACGCGTTGGGGGCAATGACTGGTAAGGTCTCGAGTGAGGACACAGATACCGAATAAGTGCACTCAACAAATCTCGAGAAAGCCACTACGTTTGTAGCTCTGCCAGTAAATCCTGTTCCACGTTTACGTCGTGCCTCCTGACTGTAGTCGTAATAGACTGTAGCTAACGGAACAGGGTGAAAGGCGAGTTTCCAGCGCCTTAAAACTGGAACCCTTCGGTTAAGGGAAAACCCCAACAGAAAAACCTGGCCTCCAAGTATGGGGGTTGGGGCGATGGGTTAGCTGCTCGTCACCTGGAAAAACTAAAATTGCTAAAAATACCATAAACCAGCCTCGAAATCGGACGGAAACCAACTAAGACGAAGATTGGCAATGAAAAGGACTTTGAGATTCGGTACGTGGAATGTTAGAGGGATGACGAATAAGACAGCAGAGATCATCATCATCATCATCATCAACTGCAAGGATTAAGCCATAGGTGGCTTGTTCCGACTTCATACTTTGTTATTATTGGTCACTCCACCGCTTCTTTGGCCGTCCCACATTTCTTCTGCCCTTGGGCATGTAGCTCATTACTTTTTGGGTACTCGGTCACTGTCCATTCTTTGGACGTGCTGAATCCATTTTTCCTATAGGTCACAATTAGTTCGTTTAAATTCCCGATTTGCAGTTCTTGTCGAATATCGATATTTCTCATGTGATCTCGTAACGTATAGCCTGCTACAAATCTTAGGAATCTCATTTCAGCCGTCTCTATTCGTCTCTTTTGCTCTTGCGTAATCACCCAATTCTCGCAGCCATAAAGTAGAGTTGGGATTGCCATAACTTTATAGAATCGCAGCAGAGTTTCTCGTCTTGTACCTTTTAAAGTTCGTCTAATAGTGCCGCATATCTGTTGGAATCTGCTTAATTTTGTTTCGATATCTGTAATATTGTCCTGGTATGATACATTGAATCCAAGGTAGCCGAAGTTCCTCACTTGTTCGATGGTTTTATTGTTTAATATGATTTTGGCTCTTAGATGGTCGCTTCCTCTGAATGCAAGTACTTTCGACTTTTTTACTGAAATACTGAGCTGGTACGTTTTTGCGACATTGTTGAGTGTGTATATTGCCCTTTGGAGGTCGTCCTCTGTTTCCGCAAGGAGTGTTTGGTCATCCGCAAAAAGCAGTGTGTCCAATGTCGTGTCTGCAACTTTGAAGTGCTTTGTCAATCTCTTCTGCCATTGTTGAATGACTTCGTCGATGTATATATTAAAAAGTGTCGGAGACATTGGGCAGCCCTGCCTTACACCCTGGTTAATTTCTATCATTTTTGTTTTGTGATGGTATGTCCTCAATGACTATTTTGGTTGACAGCAGAGATAATAGAGGAAATAAAGAAGTATAATCTTGACATGGTAGTAATATCCGAAACAAAGAAGAAAGGATGTGGGATAGAGAAATTGGACGGATATCTCCACTTTTGGTCAGGTGTGGAAAAGTCAGAGAGAGCACGCTCCGGGGTATCTATACTGGTGAAGGCTTCCATGGGTAGATTTGTAGAAGATTATACGTATATATCTGATAGAATGTTGACAATGAGTATGAAAATATATGGATATAATTTTGTAGTGATTGGAGTATATGCACCAACAGACGTGGCAGATAGGCAAAGTAAGGATGAGTTTTATGAACAACTCTCGGATATAATGAACAATATAAAAGGAAACCAAGATGTAGTAATTGCGGGAGATCTAAACGCAAGAATCAAGAGCCAGGAAAGGAGTCAAGTTGTAGGAAAGTTTGCAGAGGAGTTTGAGAATGACAGTGGTGAGAGAATGCTCGAACTGTGTAGTCAGTACAAATTAAAGATAACAAATACCTTTTTAAACACAGAGATATTCACCGATACACATGGGAAAGATTATCAGTCCAACAGAAATCAATTATTGATTATATTATTGTGAAGCAGACACCAGTGTTTAAGGTGTTCGACTCACGAATTAAAAGAGGTGCGAATTGTGGAACTGACCATCATCTGTTGGTAGCTAAGTTCATTTTTCCATTTGAAACGTATTCAAGTAAAACTAAAATAGAGCCGCATGAAAGAACAGCGACTAAAGTTAACAATGTTCGTTACAAATTAGACTTATTGCATCAACCAAGTATAAGAGACCTATATGAACAAAGATTAAGAATTAAGCTGGAAAATACTGAGGAGACACTGCCCATGGAAGAGAAATACACTAACATGGAGTTGCTGGTACATGAGGCGGTAGGAGAGCCCTGGGAAAATGTGAGAGAGTAACGAAGTAGACAACCCCATGGCTTACGGAGGACGTGAAAGAAATAATCAAGGAAAAACGCATTGTATAAAAGGTTTTTAGGATGTAAATCTGATCAACATAGGCAAGAATATAAAATGAAAAATAGAGAACTGAGAAATAAAATAAAAGCAGAAAGGAATGAATTTTGGGAACAAAAATGCCTGCAAATAGACTCCTACATTGGCGGGTCAAAACAACAGAAGTTTGGCGAACTATAAAAAATCTCAAAACAAACAAGAAAGAGAAACCATTTCCATTAATTACTCTGGATCGGTGGAAGAAATATTATGAATCCTTGCTGGTGGAATGTAGAGACGAGTTTTTGGACAATACTACAGTTGAGACAGAAGTTCATTGTGAGCCTACTTTAATAACGATGGAAGAATTAACACAATGCATTAAAGAAATGAAGAATGGTAGAGCGCCTGGGCCTGGAAATATCTCTGCGGAACTGATCAAAAGTGGTGGAATGACTTTGTGGGAAAAGATGAAAGATCTTTTTAATGAGTGTCTTATACATCGAGAAACGCCAAAAGAATGGAAAATCAGCTATATATCATCCTTATATAAAACAGGTAGTAGGAAAGATCCAAACAGCTACAGAGGGTTGAGTGTAACTAGTACGTTAAGTAGACTATGGGCCAAAATTATCCAAAAACGATTACGAGAAGAGATTGGAAATACCATTGCGGAAGATCAAAGCGGATTCACTCCAGGGCGTTCATGTGTCGACAATTTGTTTACCCTACAACAGCTCATTGAAAAGAAAATTAATAAAGGAGAAGAAATCCATATCACATTTATAGATCTCAAAAAGGCGTACGATAATGTTCCCAGAAACAAATTATGGAAAACATTAAAACAATTGAGTCAGTAATTATCTCATTAACATTATTCAAGAACTATATAAAGACAATGTAGCATATGTTAAACAGGGGAGATGCCTATCACAGCCAATATATCCAACTAAAGGCCTGAGGCAGGGATGCAGCTTATCCCCTCTGTTATTCAATATTTATGTTGAGGTGGCATTGAGAAACTGGAAGCGTTCTTGTGAGGATGGAATCCCAATTGGTGAGACTCATCTATTTACTCTCAGCTTCGCAGACGATCAAGCAGTGATGGCCCAAGATGCATATGATATGGAGTTTATGCTTAGAAGACTCTATAATGAGTATAAAAAATGGGGACTACAAGTAAGCCTACAAAAAACAGAGTACCTGGTGGTGAATTCGAAGCGAGATTCCAAGTTTTAATTGATGACGACACTAATGTGAAACAAATAGACGAGTTCAAATATCTTGGAGTTCTAGTAGACAAGGATGGTATCGGAAAGCGAGAAATTAGGCAACGAATTTTAAACGCCCGTAAAGTGGTAGGTGCACTCAACTCAATTTGGTGGGATAAACATATAAATAGAAGAAATAAAAAAAGAATCGGACAAGCAATGGTTGAAACAGTACTGTGCTATGGTAGTGAAGTGTGGGCCATTAGAGAGGAGGATAAGCGAAGAATTGAGGCAGTGGAAATGGACTATTTGCGGAGAAGTGCTGGGGTGTCAAGAATTGAGCGAATCAGAAATGAACAAATAAGAGCTATGATGTCGGCTGTAGAACCTGTTATCCACAGAATAGAGAAGAGAGGTTTACGGTGGTTTGGTCATCTTCTACGAATGGAAGACACGCGTTGGCCTAAACGTATATTTACATGGAAACCACCTGGAAGAAATAAGAGAGGTAGGCCGCGAAAATCTTGGAGTGAAGGCATTAAGAAGGCAATGATCGTTCGAGATCTGGATGAAGAGATGGCGTACAATCGAGAGGCATGGAAAATGGGAATAGGGAGGCAGCTACTAGCTGTATAATTATTGTACTTAGTTATGATTTGTACAAAATTAACCCTAAATATATATATATTAAAAACGCGTTAAGATTAAGTTTTGGTGACCAAAGAAATATCGATTGTCTAATTTCTGATCTAATTGATCTGAAGCCGCATAAAAATGAACCTTTATACAATTTTGGTATGAGATGTCAAGACATGCGATCGTTAATAACATCAAACTTAGACGCAACGCAAATGTTAGTCGAGGAAAAATGCATTCAAATAAATAATTACAACAATTTAGCGTTAAAAACATTTATTAGAGGATTAACAGGACAAATTCAAACAAATGTCAGATTAAGAAATCCCGATAGTTTAGAAAAGGCTATGAGTTTACTCGTAGAAGAAGAAAATTTTCTATATTCAACGAATCAAAGTAACACTTTAAACTCAAATGTTACGTTTAAACCAGAAATATGAATAACACCCGGAAAGCTAAATACATACAAACCTAATTTCAATTTTAATAAAATTAACAACACCTCAAAATAATCCAAATTTTAATAGATTTATTCAGTTTCAAAATTTTAATAAACACCCACAATTTCAGAATAACTCAAATTTTAATAGACCAATACAATTTTCAAACAACCCTAATTTTTATAAAACATTACCATATTCAAATCACTCAAATTTTAATAGATCGGCGCAATTTCAAAACAATGCGAACAGATTTCAACCATTTCAAAACCCTAATTTTAATCATAATTTGCAAAATCAATCTAGACCTTTTCAAGTTATGAATCAAAATCAAAATTTTAATCGATCTAATAGAACTCAAATGACAAATCGACTCCATGAACCAATGGATACAAGTAGCGGAAATACTAGATTTAACACTGGTAGAAATAATGTAAATCATCTGTTTAATCAAAATATAAATGAAAGTCAACAATTTGATAATGAATTTGAAAATTATTTTAATTATGAAAATAATTCTGTTTGTTCTTACTTTAATAATACGATGGAAGATTATAATGTATACGATTCAGGTTAACCTTTGCAATCGGACAATTTATTAATAGACGACCTACAACATGATAATAACGTTAACAAAGAAATAAATTTTCAGGAAGTCAATTTTTCCAACAATCCGACATAATACAAATAAACAATTTTAAATCGAATTTACCATATATCTATGTACCAGAAATTAATGCAAAATTTTTAATCGATACCGGAAGTTCTAAAAGTTTACTCGATCCAAAACTAGCTTATGAATTTTATAATAACTTTATTTTTAACGAAACTTTTAATATTCAAACGGCGCATAATATTTCATATCATGATGAAGTAGCCGAAATTCCCATTTTTAAATTGTTCAAAATAAATCAAAAACATAAATTTTATCTTTTTAAATTCAGCGAAAAATATCATGGATTAATTGGAATTGATTTATTAGAAAAATTAAATGCTCAAGTTAACATCAGAGAAAAAACAATTATAACACCGTACACCAAAATTTCAATGATTTTTGAAACCGATAAAAACCCATCGATGCAAAATTTAAATTCAAAATTAAATTACTCAACCACAATACCACCCAGAGTAAAACAAGTATTTAAGTTACCAGTGAAAATAAAAGAAGGAATAGGCATTTTAAATTATGTTAAATTTCAAGATGGATTAGAAACCCCAAAAGCGTTAGTAAACATTTCTAATTACTTTGCTACTACAACAGTGTTTGGTGGTGTTTTGGTGTCACCCTGTATATATATATAGTCAGTTGGTTAACGGGGTTTGAGGTTGGTAGTAATACCAACAGGAGGATATAGCAAGGGGGCAGTAAACACAGTAGTCAGTTGTTGTTGTGGTATTGTAATAGTCGTTATTGTTGTAACTTGTACAGTTGTGAATAAATAGTCTATTTATTGTTAGTCGTGTTGTAATTGTGTGTGTGTCATCGATTAGTAAAATACATTATATTGGCGACGAAGATGGCGTTAATAGGGTCAATCGAACAGTTTGAAGGAGGAGCCGAAGAATTCGAGTGTTATTGTGAACGAGTCGAACACATGTTCAGGGTGAACGTGGTGGAAGAAAAAATGAAGTCATCGTTGTTCATAACCTTAGCGGGGGCAAAAATATATAAAACGTTGAGAGATTTAGTCGCACCAAGGTCGCCGGGGGCACTGGAATATGAGGAAATGGTAGTTATATTAAAAAAACATTATGCGCCAGTAAAATCTGAAATTTGTGAAAGATTCAAGTTTCATAAATGCCAACAAAAACCAGGACAGTCGATAGCAGAATATGAAGTAGAACTGCGAAAGCTGGCCAGTGCGTGTAATTTTAAAGCATTTTTGGATGAAGCACTTAGAGACCAGCTAGTTGTTGGTGTTACAGCAGAGTAGTCCCGCCTGGGACGTTTCAATCGGTCATGGACCGCATACTAATGGGAATTCCAAATGTGAAGTGTTACCTGGATGATATTTTGATAGCAGGCAAGGACATGAACGAATGCCATAGGCTAGTCGACACCGTCTTGAACCGATTACAGAGGTATGGAGTAAAAGCCAACCTTTCCAAGTGCAAATTTTTTGGAAAAAGCGTGGAATATCTGGGACATAGAATCGATAAAGAAGGCATTCATCCGACCCAAGACAAAATTCGGGCAATCATGGATGCGCCTCAACCAGAAAATGTGAGTCAACTCAGGTCGTATCTGGGTCTTTTAAATTATTATTCCAAGTTTGTACCAATGTTGTCGTCGCGCCTTCGACCATTGTATCGGTTGTTAGAAAAGAAGGTGGATTACGTATGGTCACCTGAATGCAGAGAATGCTTCGAATGGAGTAAAGGCCAGATTTGTCAAGACAAGGTATTAGTACATTACGATGCAAAATTACCAATCGTAATAGCATGCGATGCAAGTTCGTATGGGGTAGGCTGTGTTCTAAGTCACCGCATAAACGGTATAGATAAGCCTGTATTTTTTGCGTCAGGAACGTTGTCAAAAACAGAACAAAATTATTCCCAAATTGAACGGGAAGCGTTAGCCATAATGTTTGGAGTAAAAAGATTTCATAAATACATTTATGGGAGGAAGTTTACATTGTTGTCGGACCATCAGCCGTTACAAGTGTTGTTTAACCCAAATAAAGCAGTTTCGGTGATGACGGCGTCAAGGTTGGTTAGGTGGAATTTAATATTATCCACATATAATTATACGATCGAATATAAGAAAGGGCACTATTGTCGGAAGCAGATGCGTTGTCAAGATTACCTTTACCTGACACAACCGAGGTAGAATCGTCAATCAACTCCTTTAACTTAACCGAAGAGATACCTTTGGAAAGTGAAGAAGTAGCAAGGATAACAGCTAAAGATGCAGTATTGGTGAAAGTAAAGGATTTCTGTTACAGAGGTTGGCCAAATAAAGTAACCGACGTAGTGTTGAAACCGTACTTTGTAAGGCGTAATGAATTAACAATCGATAATGGATGTATAATGAGGGTAGTCAAGTTGTTATTCCGGAAGGCCTAAGAAGTAAAGTACTGGAGTTGTTACATGCAGATCACGTGGGGATGGTTAGGTGTAAGATGCTAGCACGATCGTCAGTCTGGTGGCCCCACTTAAATGAAGACATCGAAATACGGATTAGTAAGTGTCGAGTATGTCAACTCACACAGAACAAGGCAAAAGAAGCTAATTTAATAGCATGGCCGAAAACCGAGAAGGTATGGCAAAGAGTCCATATCGACTTCTTTCATGTTCAAGGGAAAACATGTTTGATTATAGTGGACAGTAAATCCAAATGGTTGGATGTGCATGTGATGGCAAGAGGAACAGATTTGGTAAAAACAGTAGAAAGTTTAAAAACAACATTCGCAATCATGGGAATTCCGGAAGTAGTAGTAAGCGATAATGGACCACCGTTCAATGCAGGAGGATTTCAAGAATTTTGTCAAGTTAATGGCATCAGGGCACTAAAATCCCCGCCATATCACCCACAGTCGAACGGGTTGGCAGAACGTCATGTACAAAACGTAAAAAGTGCCTTAACCAAGTATTTAGTAGGCCGGTCAAGCTTGTCGCTGGAGCAGCAGGTTGTCAATTTTTTATTTTCGTACAGGAATACGCCAAATGTAGCAACAGGAATATCCCCAAGTGACATGGTATTTAAGTATAAACCAAGGACAATGCTGGATATGCTGAGGCCGTCAAGTGGCAAGTTAATTGCAAAGAAGCCCGAAGAATATGCATCGCCGAAGCGGTTTGAAATAGGGGAAAAGGTATTGGTGTCCTCATTGGGTCCTAACACAAGAACCAATTGGGAAGAAGGTGTGATTATGAAAGTGGTAAGTGGTGTAACTTATCTTGTCAAGGTACAAGAGAAAATCTTGTACAAACATGCAAATAGTCTGCGTAAATCATCCTTAGAAGACGTGGAGGAAGCAGGAGCGATAGAAAATATGGAACCACCTCCGGTTCGGAGTATCGAAGGGTTAACGGATGATAGAAGCATAAGGCCAGAGGAAGCAAGTAGCGATAGGGGAAGAGCGTTTGAGTTGGAACAGTCGGACGTTGTAGTGGATGATGTCACAAGAAGCGAAATCCAACCAGAAGGTCCGGCGAGGGAGTCGGTTCCCTTACGACGAAGCGCTCGGGTGATGAAGCCTCCGGAAAGGTTAAATTTGTAAAACGAAGAGAGAAGATGTGGTGTTTTGGTGTCACCCTGTATATATATATAGTCAGTTGGTTAACGGGGTTTGAGGTTGGTAGTAATACCAACAGGAGGATATAGCAAGGGGGCAGTAAACACAGTAGTCAGTTGTTGTTGTGGTATTGTAATAGTCGTTATTGTTGTAACTTGTACAGTTGTGAATAAATAGTCTATTTATTGTTAGTCGTGTTGTAATTGTGTGTGTGTCATCGATTAGTAAAATACATTATAATTAACAGTGGAAAACCATATAAAATTAAATTTTTAGATCCTTTAGAAATAGAAACTATAAATCCAATTGAAGTAAATTTTCTTGATACAATGGATATCAATCACCAACCCTTAATTTCGGAACAGGATAATTTATTGAAACAAAATTTAAAAAATATCAGATTAGAACATTGCAATAAAGAAGAAAAAGAATCAATTAGGAAGCTTTGCCTAGAGTACCGCGATATTTTTTATTGTGATGGTATTCCCTTAAGTTTTACAAACGAAATTAAGCACGAAATTAAATTTAAAAAAGACACTACTCCAATCTATACAAAATCATACAGGTTTCCGAAATCCATAAACAGGAAGTGAAAACGCAAATTGGACAAATGTTCAAACAAAAATAATAGAAAACAGCGTTTCACCATGGTCTAGTCCGATTTGGATTGTTCCAAAAACTAGACGCTTCAGGCAAAAGAAGTGGAGAATTGTAATGGACTATAGAAAACTTAACGAACATACTGTAGATGATAAATACCCTTACCAAATATTAAGGGTTACATCACTCAGTAAAATTTATTTTTTCGATCTTTTTTTATTGAATGAAAAATATATAAACTATCTAAAATGATATTCCATCAAATTCAGAAGTGAAAAATTTTTTAAATATTTACAGCTCATTTTAGAAGTCTCTCCCAGCGGTCTGAAATCATATAGTCAAACTGATAATTTTAAGTCAGTACAAGATTCGAGGAAGGATTTAACGTCGTTCAGAAAGGATGCTAAAGAGCAAAATTTAAACCTAGAAATAGAGCTATACGGTGCTGGGATAGTGGAATAAATGTAAAAAAATCAGCAAGCCGATGCAATATTCAACTTTTCATTTACAAAACTTGAAACGCGTTTTCTCAAAACTACGTTTTTAAACGGTGTGCAACATAACTTGAGCAATTTTATCTGATTACCTTAAAAATTTAACTGTAGCTTCTTAAATATATAATTTATGGAAGTACCAACGATTTTTGCGATTAATAAATAATAACATTTTCTATAAACAATTTAAAATCGATTTTTTCGTAAAAATTAAAAAAAGTTTAAATGCATGCCAAATTTGTAAAAATTAATATTTCATAATAATCCCAGGTACTTCCAAAGAAAAACTCATATCAAATAAGAAAAAATTTGTTGCAATGTTCTAGCTGCTGTCTGGACATTGCTACCCTGCACACCGTTTTTCTCTTTGATAAAAATCAAGTCTCACTTGATTCACTGCTACAATGCCATTTTAATGTAAAAATCAAAATAAAAAATATTCTTGCATACCTTTAAATATCTACAATAAACCCTGAAAACTATACTTCGATTCCTATATTGGTTATGTAGATAAAAATTCTCAAAAAAAGCCTAATTTTTTCGCGTTAATGAGTGATGTAACCCCTTAATGACATCCTTGACAAATTAGGTAAAGCATGTTATTTTTCAACTTTAGATTTAGCTAGTGATTTTTACCAAATTGAAATAGACCCTAAGGATGCAGACAAGACAGCATTCTCGACAGAAGGAGGACACTATCAATTCAAAAGAATGCCCATGGGCCTAAAGAATTTTCCTTCAACTTTTCAGAGAGTTATCGATAATGTTTTGAGAGGGCTTCAAAATGAATCCTGTCTCGTATATTTAGACGACATCATTATCTTTAGCAGTTCTCTTCAAGAACATTTAGAACGTATAAAAAGAGTCTTTGAACGACTTAGGAAAAGTAATTTTAAAATCCAATTAGATAAGTCTGAATTTCTTCAAAAAGAAGTTAAATATTTAGGTCATTTAATAACCCCAACTGGCGTAAAACCGAATCCAGATAGAATTGAAGTTGTACAGAAATTTCCCATTCCAAAAACCAGAACTGAAATTAAAAGCTTTTTAGGATTAGTAGGGTATTATAGACGATTCATAAAAGACTTCGCAAAAATTACGAAACCCATGACAAAATGTTTAAAAAAGATGCAGAAAGATATGACAAGGCAATAATGACTATTTCGGAAAATCAAAGCAAAATTAAAACATTAGTAAAAGAACAAATACCTTTTTACAAAATTCAATTGACAATTATCAGAGAAATATTCAAACATTAGCAATGAACCAAATAACATTAGAATCCAAAATTTTACAAATCGAAAAATATTAAAATCACTAGAATTTAAAAATATCGAAACTTATCACTTCTTTCTTATTGAAATGCTAATTTCACAAATAACACAAAATCTCTTGAATCGTTGCAACTATTATTATCAGACACAGTTTCTCGTTCAATTTTTCCAATTCGCGACGTACAGACATACTTTTCGTCGATCTAGATTTTGACATTTTCTTTTTCATTTTTTTTATGCAATAAAAAATAAAGATTTATATGCAAAAACTTATTTTATTAACCGAACACTCTGATGATTATCATTTAATTGCATAAAATACGATTTGTATACAAAAACCCAAAGTGATGTCCGTTAACTTGCTCCTCCCCTAGAACCAAAACGTGCGTAAGTCGATGTTAAAATTGTTGGTAGCAAGTTCTAACTTATTTACAAATAAAACTCAAACAATGAAAGCGGACGCTCATTAAAGTTCAAATGATTTTCAATTATTATTTTATACCTACTTGGCTTTCAGGTTGACCCTACTTATCCCGTTTTACCTGAAAACCATGGAATTGATAACAAAAAACCCTGTAACGGTAAACATAATAGCTGCTAAGAACAAAGCACAAACTTTATTTATGGAATTTCCCATTTCTTTAGCGAAATTGGGAAATAATTTAGAATTTATTCATGTGTACATTATAGGTACACAGAGCGTTAAATAAATTTAGGCTTTTAATGCCCGGTTTCACAAAGTTGCTATTATCCGAGATTTCAAAAACCTCGGATTATATTTAAGCCAAAAATCGCGTTTCACAAACGCATTTTTTTTTAAGATTACGTAATCCATCTATATAATCCCAACTTGATTTACATGAAGAATTTTTACGTAAATCGAACAAAAATTAAATCACAACTTGATTTTTGTTGTAATGAAATAAAAATTATTATTTGACATCTGTCTTATAGGGCAATCACCAATCAGTAGAGGTATTCTAAAAGGTAAATGATGCCAAAAGTGGTGTAGAAGCTTTTATTTTTTTAACTTGGGTGCAAACATGTGATAAATAAATATGTTATGGTCACCCGGCCATTTTGGCAGCCAAAAAATGTAGAAAGTTTAGAACTACTTTGGTTTTTTGTCCACACCTCCTAATCAATGCATCTTAGCGAAAAAGTTTACGTTAAGTGGTATGGGCGAAAACCACGGTAAAAACACGACAATTTTTTGCAACTTTGTGAAAACCTGAGATATAGTACTATTATTATATAGTAGGTGTGCAGCTTGGAAATGAGTACTCTAAAAGAAAACCCCATAAAACATATTTGTAGATCATCAAATTCTGCGTTCACTGAGTACTAAAATTTTAAATTCTGTCAAGTACAAGTCAAGTCTCGAGTCATAAATCAATTCTCGCAACCATAGAGTGAATTGCCATAACATTATAGAATTGTAGCAGAGTTTCTCGACTTGTACCTTTTAAAGTTTGTATGGTAGTACCCACATATCTGTTGGAATCTGCTCAATTTTGTTCGATATCTGTAATATTGTCCTGGTATGATACATTGAATCCAAGGTAGCCGAAGTTCTTCACTTGCTCAATTATTTAATACAATGTTAGCTCTTAGATGGTCGCAACGTCTGAATGCCAGTGCTTTTGACTTTTTTTAGATACACAGCTGATACGTTTTGCGACATTTTGAGTTGCCCTTTGGAGGTCGTCTTCTGGTTCCGCAAGGAGTGTTTGGTCAACCGCAAAAAATAATGTGTCCTAGGTCGTGTCTGCAACTTTGAAGCGCTTTGTCAACCTCTTCTGCCATTGTTGAATGACGTCGTCGTCGTTTTGCCCAACGACAATACGCCGTCTCACAGGTCGCATCTTGTATGGGAGTTCTTGTTCAAAATTCAACTAATGTTCTACACCAAGCACTGTATTTACTAGATATGATCTCGTGCGACCTTTCCTCTTCGCCAAACTTAAATTACCACTTCGTGGAAAATGTTTTAAGTCTATGGAATCTATAAAGAAAATGCGCCGATCACGATTCGACATCATGCCAAAATTGCTTATAGGAGGTGTTTTGTGGATTAAAGTATCGCATCAAATCGGGTTTACTTTGAAGGTGAAAAATAAATTTGGATGATTAAACTAATATTTTGTGCTGCATTGAACAATTCCCGGTAGTTATTTGATAAAGTAGAATATCCCTTGCAAATTGATTTATAAATTTTGTTATAGAAATTACTTTTATAACATTTTGACATTGACAAAATACAAATAATTTTTTTAATCTAGATATCCACCGCTTAAATTTTGTAAAAACGGCTTATATTTTTTTCGGGTTTCACAAAAAAATTTCTTAATTTTTTTTGCAAGTGTCAAGTTTAAATGACATGCCTGATTTACACCACAACTTTTTACGTAAATTTAAATAAAATTTGCCAAATGGAAAAAGTTGACTTGAAAAAGCAATTAATTGCAAAAGGTATTTAAAAATGTATAGTGTAAGTATATTTTTGAATTTCTTCTGTTATAGTGGATTGTCAATATAATCATATCAATTTTTTAAATTTACACAAGTATGCAAAAACATGTTTCAAAGTAAATTTACATTTAATTTTTATAAATTTGCTTTTCTTCGTGTTCCAAAAACATAAAGTGCGCAGAAAATAACGTGATAAAAGCCAAGTTGACTACTACAAATATTTAATTAATGGGTGGTTTTCTATTATCTTTCCCATAACTCACAAATTGATCTTTAACTAGAGATCTCAACATTACAGGCGACCCAACCAAGAATAGCACAACAAATATTAAAATTTTTTAAAACCGACGGATTATATTATTGAAATCAACAAAATTGACTGTTTAAATCTTGGCTTACTTTAAACCATAGAAACTGAGCCTTAATTTTTGTGAAACCAAAACCAAACTGAACTAGAAAAGCTTATAGTAATCTTAATTTTTATAAAATATAGCGTGCTACTGCAGTTCATGTTAATATTTATGACAAATTTTTAGTTATAAAGTTGGCGAAATGACTGACATCTCGGCTTTAAAAATGGCTTAAATTTATTTGTGAAACCCAAATATGTTATAATCGTAGTTTATATCGAGGTTTAAATATTTTGGATAAGCCAAATGTTTTATGAAACCCATTTGACATTTAAGCCGAAATTTAAGCCGAAATCGCAGTTTAAATGTTTTATGAAACCGGGCATAAACGATTTAAATAAATTCTCCAATCCTGTCAATTTACCAAATTCACCTTTTGGTTATTCGCGAAAACAACTGGGGGCTGTAGACATGATGGCCCCCCCAGTTTCAAATTTTTGAAAATTTTTTGTGTCAAACGTTAGAGCATCGTTAGAGCTCTGGTTATTCGCAAAAAACTACTAGGGGGGGGGGCTGTAGACATGTTTTGCAACTTTTGCTCTAATGTCGAATTTTTAATTGAAATTGGTATCAAACGTTAGAGCTTCGCCCGTAGCCAAGGGAACACGAGGTTCCTTCCTACGAAATATTAAAAGTACTATTTCATAAAATTGTAAATTTTTCAAATTTAACTGCTGAAATTTTTGTTATGTAACAGATCGACCCTGCCTATCCCTTTTTACCTGAAAGCAAAATACCTGATAACAAAAAAAGATGTGACGCTAAACGTAATAGCTGTTAAGAACCAAGCATATTAAACTATTTGTTTTATAACATAAAATATTACATAAGAAAATACTAAATGTTGCATATCACATAATGTTGATATATTTTTCATTAAAATCCGTTAAGTGGGAAGCAGGAATTGAAAATTAAAACAATTTTCCTATATTAATTTGTATATTCGGACATCTGACAGGTCACCCGGTTTTTGGGAATCGGAAAAATAATCCAAGGAAAAAGATTCCACAGGTAAAATAATCCACGGAAAAATAATCAAATTGAAAGATTTTCTTTTACTATATTTTAAACTTCACACTATCGTACACTACATTATAAAGGGTCTACCAATCAGGGGTTTGTTTTTAAATTTTAAAAGAAACACATATTTTGTATGAAAATTTTCTAATTCTCTACTGAAATATGTTGTAGGGGCTTGAACATTTATGAATGGAAAACAATATCCGGTAAATGTCCTCCACGACTACGTTTGCAGACGTCGATTCTTTTAACAAAATTTTCGAATACATTTTTGCATAATTGCGAACTTATTTCTCGGATGACGGCTTCGATATTTGTTTTTAGTTCTGAAATTGTTTGTGGATTATTCGCGTAAACATTATCTTTCACATAGCCCCACAAAAAGAAGTCCAATGGCGTTAAATCACAGGATCTTGCTGGCCAGTTGACGTCACCTTTTCGCGAAATTAAACGCCCGTTAAATTTAGTTTTCAATAGTTGGATTGTTTCTCGCGCTGTATGGCACGTAGCTCCATCCTGTTGAAACCACAAGTCTTCCACACCCATATCATCCAAAATAGGCCATAAAAAATTGGTTACCATATCCCTATAGCGAACTCCATTGACAGTAACGAAAGCACCAGCCTCATTTTCGAAAAAATAGGGACCAATGATGCCCCCTACCCATAAACCACACCATACAGTGACACGAGATGGATGTAGTGGTTGTTCAACAACTGCTTTTGGATTTTCAGAAGCCCAAATTCGACAATTTTGCTTGTTAACATACCCGTTTAAGTGAAAATGTGCTTCGTCCGAAAAGATGATTTTTTCTGAAAAACAAGCACCACGTTCAATGATCCAATCAGCAAATCTAAGACGTTGAGAATGATCTGCTGGCTTTAATTCTTGTACCAGTTGTATCTTATAAGGCTTTAGAGCTAAATCCTTCCGTAAAATTCGCCATGTGGTCATTGTGGACAGGCCTAATTGTTGAGAACGTCGTGAAACCGATAAATTTGGGTCCTCTGTGACACTTTCACGTACTGCAGCAATATTTTCGATTGAACGACATGGACGAGCACATATTTTGTGCTTACGTTTACTACTGAACCGGTGGACTCAAATTTTCGCACTAAATTCGCAATTGTAGTCTCAGATGGACGATCGTTACAAATAAAAATATCGCGAATTTTGCGAAATGTAGTCTTCACGGATCGACCATTTTCATAATGGATTTGAATTATCTTAACACGATTTTCGAGCGAAATCAAAGGCATTATATTAAATGTTGACCTTTATTATACATATGATAAAAACTGAATAACAGAACTGCCTACTTGACCTATTTCAACCAAATTTAAAACAAACCCCTGATTGGTAGACCCTTTAGTACCATAATATACATATTTTATGTATGTATTCTATATAAAGCGCTATTCTATATCATGAATCAAATTTTCAGTAAAATAAAATACTATGGTTTAGAAGGTAACTCTTCCCTAAAACAAAAGTAAAAAGATGTTTTATAGGGGAGACATGAAACTCCCCATTCAAAATTTTGTTTCATTTTTGATTTAAAATTCCGAATATCATGAAAATAATAAACGACGGGAGGGATTCAAAGAAGCGTGACGTAATATTTGAAGGATCTAGGTTTTGTGATCATGGGGTGAGAGGAGGTAAAATAATACTTAAAATTGCGTGACGTAATTTTTATGAAGGTTCCTATTATGTAGTATGATCTAGTACGAAACCTAATAGTAAAACAAATACTTTCTATTAGGATTATTTGACTTTGATATTCTTTACTTTTGGATTATTTTTCCAATTTTTTTTGGATAAACATCGACAGACAATATTGGTAATCAAGATTTAGCCAATATTGGTCCAATATTGATTTCCTATAATGGCGCAATATTGGAGATCAATATTGCACCAATATTGGCTGAACATCGACAGGCAATATTGGTAATCAAGATTCAGCCAATATTGGTCCAATATTGATTTCCTATATTGGCGCAATATTGGAAATCAATATTGCACCAATATCAGCTGAACATCGACAGGCAATATTGGAAATCAATATTGCACCAATATTGGCTGAACATCGACAGGCAATATTGGTAATCAAAACTCAGCCAATATTGGTCCAATATTGATTTTTATATTGGCGCAATATTGAAATCAATATTGCACCAATATTGGCTGAACATCGACAGGCAATATTGGTAATCAAGATTCAGCCAATATTGGTCTAATATTGATTTCTATAATGGCGCAATATTGATATCAATATTGCACCAATATTGGCTGAACATCGACAGGCAATATTGAAATCAATATTGCACCAACATTGACAGGCAATATTGGTAATCAAGATTCAGCCAATATTGGTCCAATATTGATTTCTATATTGGCGCAATATTGAGATCAATATTGCACCAATATTGGCTGAACATCGACAGGCAATATTGGAATCAAGACTCAGCAATATTGGTCCAATATTGATTTCTATAATGGCGCAATATTGAGATCAATATTGCACCAATATTGGCTGAACATCGACAGGCAATATTGGTAATCAAGACTCAGCCAATATTGGTTCAATATTGATTTCTTATATTGGCGCAATATTGAGATCAATATTGCACCAATATTGGCTGAACATCGACAGGCAATATTGAAATCAAGACTCAGCCAATATTGGTCCAATATTGATTCTTATATTGGCGCAATATTGAGATCAATATTGCAAATATTGGATGAACATTGACAGGCAATATTGAAATCAATATTGACACATCGACAGGCAATATTGGTAATCAAGATTCAGCCAATATTGGTCCAATATTGATTTCATATTGGCATATTGAAAAATATGAACAATATTGCTGAAAATAAGGCAATTTGGTAATCAAGATAGCCAATATAATAAATTTATTATATTTGCAATATGAAATCAAATAAGTGCACAAATATTGGCATGAAGTACAATATTTAATATTTATTTGCAATATGGAAACAGGCAATATTTGCTCGAAAAGATCAATTTAATATTGCAAGATCAATATTCCAAATTAATAAAGTGAAAGATAAATTTTTCAGATACGAAAAAAAATTAAATTGTATTGTGAATGCATATAATCGGGATCGAGAAATTATCGAAACCTAATTTAAGTGTTCAATACATCATTAAAATTATGGAAACAAAGGTTTCTTGAAAAGTAAGCCCGTTCTGGACGCCCCAAGATACTCAATAATATTATGAATCGTGCTATTAATTATGCAAGTAAAGAAAAACCCCGAAATAAGTGCTACAAAATTGGGGATGAAGTACGTAATAAACTTTATATTAGTGTTTCGGAACAGAGAAACAGAAATTTGCTCAGAAAAGACAATTTTAATGACCGGGTTGCTAGATGTAGCCTCTAATTTCAAAAGTTAATAAAAGTAAAAGATTCAAATTTGCAATAGAACACAGAAACAAAGAAAAAAATAAAAAAGTTCTGGAATTGAGTGATTTTTACAGACGAGAGTAAGTTTAATATTTTCGGTTCTGATGGAAGAAAAAAATTGTGACGAAAACCAAACGAAGCGCTTAATATGAAAAACGTTATTCCCACAGTAAAACATGGTGGTGGAAGTGTTTTACTTTGGAGTCTATTGCAGCGTCGGATGTTGGAAAATTATATTTTATTGATTCCATAATTAGGCCAGTCAGTAGAGAATCGAAATAAGGTGGTATGTTGCAAACGGTGGTGTAGAAGATTTTATTTTTTTAACTTGTATAAATTGGTACAAGCATGTGAAAAACAAAATGCTAACACGGGCGACCTCGGAGAACTTTTGGGCAAAGAACTTCAACATTTTAAGACTTTTTTTAGTTTTTTGCATATAACTCCTAAACCGTGGATCCTATCAAAACATTTGTGTTTAACAAATTGAAGAGTGTTAAATTCTGCGTCGAATAAGTACCACAACTTAATAATTTGGTCAAATGGTATGGTCGAAAACTACGGTCAAAAAACGACGATTTTTTCTAATTTTGTCAAAAACTGAGATATACGTATACATATGTGAGTGCGCGTCCGGCATTGATCGCGCTGCACTAAATTCGTTGTAACTTTTAAACTAATTAATGGAATTGAGGATTTAAAAGCTCAAATGAAAGAAGAAACATGTAGCTATTGGACTATTATATTTTCTAATATAAAAATAAATGTATATAAGAGTAGTAAATGTATATATTTGGAACATACGGAGATATCCGATAAAATCGCTAAGAGCTCTACCATTTCTACAATTCTTAAAATAAAGATCTGAAATTTTCATAGATTACTCTAGAAGTAATGTATAAAAATATCCGATAAGTTAAAAAAATCTCAAAAATTTAGTATTAAAGATGTATACTTCCAAAATTTCAAAATTTTGGGTAAGTAATAAAATCTGAAATGTATACCTAACTTTAACCACATATTACTCTTGCTTAAATCGTGTTATTGGATTACTACAAGTGCGATTTTTAAAGCTTGAAATGTGTACTTTAAGATACTTTAAGGGGATTTAGGTTAAAAAGTAAATCAACTCTTTTTATTTTACAAATATAAAAAATAATTTTTTTTGCTCCAAAATTCGTTAAATTAGAAGTACGTTTAAACGTTAATAACTTTTATAAAAAATTTATTTAACCTACTTACCTAGCATATATTATTAATAGAACTTAAAAATTAGTGAATTTAACGTAAAAAAATTTTTAGAATATATAATAATAGCTCTTAGCGATTTTATCGGATATCTCCGTATGTTCCAACTATATACATATACTTCTCTTTTATATATTCATTTTTATATTTGAAAATATAATAGTCCAATAGCTACACGTTTCTTCTTTCATTTGAGTTTTTGAATGCTCAATTTCATTAACTAGTTTAAAAGTTACAGCGAATTCAGTGCAGCGCAATCGTGCCGGACGCGCAGACTACCATAGTACTATAACTCAGTTTTTGACAAACTAGAAAAAAATCGTCGTTTTTTGACCGTAGTTTTTGATCATACCACTTGACCACATTATTAAGTTGTGGTACTCATTCGACGCAGAATTTAATTCTCTTTAATTTGTTAAACCACAAATGTTTTGATAGGATCCACGGTTTAGGAGTTATATGCAAAAAACTAAAAAAAGTCCTGAAATGTTGAAGTTCTTTGGCTGCCAAAAGTTCTCCCGAGGTCGCTCGTGTTAGCATTTTTGTTTTTCACATGCTTGTACCAATTTATACAAGTTAAAAAAATAAAATCTTCTACACCACCGTTTGCAACATACAATTCCTTTACTGACTGGCCTAAATAGACAAGTGGGTATATTTAGATATTTTAGACACAAATTTAGACGGTCATTGGCCTGGGTGTTAGCGCAAGGACTGCTAATGCAAGGCGCCCCGGTTCAAATCCGGGTGGAGCTCACTTTGCAATGACGTCTCCGTGCTTCGGAAGGCACGTAAAGCCTGGGGGTCCTCCTATGTTAATGAATTGCCATCATTAACAACAATATAGGGTAACAGGCACATCTGAAGCCAGTCTAGCCAAACTACTTCAGATGTAAAACAAATAATATGCTCACAGAACCAGCAGTAACTTCGGATCTTTGTCGAAATTGAGATATTGTATATCAATTTCGAAAAGGCATAGTATTATTAATTACATATTACGACGTAGATTGGCCCGCTTTAAATATATGTAAAACGTGCGGCTGTCACGAACAACTTCCGCTTGCTAAGAAGGTAATTTTTTTGCCTTTTTGTTTTTCTGATCTCCATAGTTCTTAGAATCGGATTATTAAATTATTTTTCATAAAAAATCAGGAATCCGGCGTCCAACAGAAGTCCTTGCCGGGGGCGGATTACAACATGTGACAAAAGGAGAGGGTGTGACAATGTGACGCCCGCATAAAAATTTTATTTTTGGGATTTGTAAAGAAATGAAGTATTTTTACTTTATCATATGTAATATGAGAAAGTATTGTTTTCGTGCAGAAAAAAAAATTTGAGATTTTGATGGATTTACACTTTTTGAGGTTCCCTGAGTAAAATAAGACCATTTCAGAAAATGTCTGTGTGTGTGTCTGTGTGTATGTGTGTGGTCAAATTTTGTTGCGACCTACAGCAAAAACTAATAGGAATTTTCAAACAAAATTTTGGATTTTGTATTCTTATATTGAGACTTAGAACTGATTAGATTTTGGCTAAAATTGATTCACGGGAACTATTTTTTTTTAATTTTTTAAATTTTATTATTTAATATTAGTTTTTAATTAATATTTCAAAAACTAATAGGAATTTCAAATCAAAATTTAGGATTTAGCATATTTATGTCGAGATTTAGAACTGATTAAATTTTAGTTAAAATTGTTTCATTAAAACTATTGTTTTTATTTTTAATTTTATTATTTAATATTAGTCTTTATTTAATATTTTAAAAACTAACAGAATTTTCAAAACCAAATTTGAGATTTCCTATCTTTATAGCTGGAGTTAAAGTTATTTAAATTTTGGTTAAAATTGGGTGATGTAAACTATTTTTTTAAATTTTTTTAAATTGCAGGGGAACCCGGGGTTAATTGTGAAATCAACCCGAATTTTCCCTGACACAAATTTATTTTTGTGTCGCCGTTGATGGTCGGTTTCGGCCAGCTGTAGTTTCTTGACGGTGAGCGAGGGGTGAATCCGCTCTCTTTGTCTTTGGTTACTTCAGTTTTATTATTGCAAACAATGAAACTCAAAAAATTATGTGAAAACAATTTATTAGCAAAGTTGAAGATACGAGTTGCTTTATGGTAAGCAGTACAACTGCGACGCAAATGGGTCAACAATCCCAACAGAATTGCCACGCAACTCCAGCGACAATGGGTCACTACAACGTGATTAACAATAATCACTTCAATGAAAATTGACTCAAACGGAATATACCTTAATTAAATTCAAAGTTAAAAACTCACCGATCGGTTTGTTTTGTACAGGAGCTTGATGTCGACAATAGCATTCAAATAAGGCGCACTCCGGAGTTGATTGTTGAACTAACAAAGCACACCGATTGCACTGAAAATTGCACAGGTGACGAAAGACCGTCGAGGTTGGCCTGGAAGAGTTTCTCGGCGTCGGATCGGTGTCGGGTAGTACAGGTAAAAGTGAACGGAAAACTCACTAACACTATCTTGGCGGTCGAAACAGCTGAGAAGCAATTTATGGTCGACCTTATCACACTAAGGTAAAATTGATGAAGGTGGTCGTTAATCGTAAAAATAAAATTACTACACATTCGCAAGCTGTTAAAAAAATGCTGGTAAATACTGCGTAATTCGAAAAATAACGTGCAAAATATTCGCTTGCACCGTAACAGATGGTCACTTTCCAGCTTATCTAATGCTCGAAGAAAAATGTGTGCAGCGGTCGGCGTTGAAAAATGCACGTACACAAACAGCTGATTTCTCGAAAATGCGTAATAGACGATAAAATCCGCATATAGCGCTTAGATTGGTCACCAGATATTCACTCACTACTATTACTACAAAACTTCCACTTAATATAGTGAAATTCAAAAGGTCTTCAAAATAAAATTTTGAAGTACGTAGCGCTCGTATCGAGAGTTCGTTGACCACTCACGCTCGACCTAAATTTTGTGCGCAGCGCGTCGCCTCTCCGGTACCCTCGTGACCTAGTGACCTAGAGAGGTTGGATGGTGTTAAATCATATTCAAGACGACAAATTTAACAATTTATCGTTACAAAATCTTAGTATTTAATATTAGTTTTTAATTAATATTTCCAAAAGTAATACGAATTTCTAAACTAAATTTCGGTTTTCGCATATTTTAATCCATACTTAGAACTGATTAAATTTCAGTTAAAATTTGTTTATAAAAACTATTGTTTTTTATTATTTTAAATTTTATTATTTAATATTAGCCTTTATTTAATATTTTAAAAACTAAAAGGATTTTCAAAACTAAAGTTGAGATTTGTTATGTTTATGGCAGAAATTAGAGCTGATTAAATTTTGGATAAAATTGGTTCATAGAAGCAATTTTTTTTAAATCTTTTTATTTAATATTAGTTTTTATTAAATATTTTAAAAACTAATGAGAATTTCAAAACTAAAGTTGGTATTTTGTATCTTTATATTTACACTTAGAGCTGATTAGATTTTGGGTCACATTGGTTAATGGAAAATATTTTTTTTTATTCAAACTTATTTTTTTAATATTTAATAAAAGTATGATAAAGTCATGGGCATGGCCACATCCGATTTTTTTCTTATAATTTTAAAATATGATAATAAATTAGGGGGCGTAGTCAATGGACAATGCTGGGAGAGGGTAAGATTGTGATCAATTGTGACAAAGGAGGGGTTCAAAATTTGGAAAAATTGCGGACGTCTTTTTTGAGCGGCCCTAATAACAAACAACCTGTGAGAGTGGAGAGTACAGGGTGGTACTTCGCTTTATGCAAAATTTTTGAGCAAGTTGGTATAATATTATCCATTTCTTTTGCTGTCGTGATAGTATCCACCTCTTAACTTACCATTGGTTGAAAATGCAATCCCCGGTTTTTTCATATGTAATGGCAATGAAATAGGTTAAACAAAAACCTCTTAGTTTAAATTTATTATATATAGCTGGATACCCGGTTTCTCCCGGGGTCTCATTAAAAATAAAATACTTTGCCTTTGTCTGAAGTAGTTTGATCAATTACAGGTATTGGCGATGAAATCTCGTTAATCCATTCATGCGCGTCCGCATTTTTTACTTTTTTTTTAATTAAGCTTTTCGGTCCCGGTTTTTAGCGGAAAACCTCTTTGGGGGCCTAGAGAGTAACTGTGCAAAATTTGGTTGGGATCGGTCAAGGAGTCTATAAGGAACATACATACATACACACACACCCACATACTCTACATCCATTTTTATATACAGGGTGTCCCCGTGACCGTGGAGAACCTCTTAGGTGGTGATAGAGGACACTTTTCTAAGACATATTTTTAAATAACATTTTTGCCCAAGTCCAAACCCTTGGGGGGTACCTCACTTTAAAGCAATTTTTTTAATTTATGATTTCAAGCGGCCATTGCACCGATATTTTTGGGTTTAATGGATTAGAGCTTTTCTATAGAGCATTTGAATATCTACAAATTATGTTATAATCCCTTATCGCCTAGAATCAACATATTTCGAGTTATGTATTAAATTAAGGAAAAATGTCAAAGAATTCCGAGTTTTATTTTTTTTACTTTTCTTGCCAACCCCGTATCTTTTAAACGAAACGTCTTAGAAAAAAACTAACGGCCCAAACCGGATAGGAAATTTAACGGGCTACAACGTTGGTCTAATAATTTTTTTTGGGAAACCAACCGTTTTCACATAAATTACGAAAATAATGAACAAGGTGTAGGTTAAAAAAACTAAATAAATTCACAAAATTTATTTTAATAAATTGCAATACCTGTAATCGATCTTATTAATCAAAGACAATAAAGTTCAGCCTTAAACATTTAGCAAAAATAAATGTGGTGACCGTCACATCTGGTGTCGGTTGATCCAATAATGTAAAACCCCCAAAGTAGACGAAAGAACACACTCTGGTTACCAAATGAAGAACGGTCGCTCCAACCAAGAAAACAAAACAAAACTATCACGCCACACGGGCGCTATAACTCGCTGCCAACACTTTCCAACTCAAAATATAATAAGCGACTCCAATTACATGAAGTCACTCTATGGACAGATTAGCCAGCACGCAGCACCATTAATAATACAATTGCTGAGCATACTTCTGTGTGTCAT
Organism: Lycocerus yunnanus; assembly: GCA_036346125.1. Taxonomy (NCBI): domain Eukaryota; kingdom Metazoa; phylum Arthropoda; class Insecta; order Coleoptera; family Cantharidae; genus Lycocerus; species Lycocerus yunnanus. The sequence goes on from JARFIX010000287.1 coordinate 109,733, forward strand.
TCATTTACCAGAGAGTCACTCATCTGGATATTGTAGGTAATTATCCAGTGATCAAAAAATTCGGTGTTAGTCTGTGACGCCGTTTTGGAGAATCGACGCCATCTTTAATTCTTATTGAAAATATACTGCATAGGCATGTGAGGTCTCATTTTGCATGTTTTTAGGTTCTAAACACGTTTCTGGTATTTAATTACTGAAAAGTGGTTACTAATCATTATTTAGTATGACAGTACAAATCAATATCTTTTAAACTATCCAAAACAAATAGGAAATATTTTATAAGAACAGATTTAAATTTTTTATAAAACAGGAACTAACATAAAATGAATACGTCAATTACATCACTATAGTTTAGGTATTTAATATGACTAATATATAACAAAAATAATATAATATGACTTTAATTATCTAAAATTTTAAAATAGCAGACGTAGTAATTTATGTTGAAATATTAGAATACTTATTACGACAATCAATAACGGCTACACTTCTGCAATGACAGTAAATGCAACAAGATATTCCAGCTGAAAAACATAAACACGAATCTCTTGCACATTTAAACATGAGCAACATGGCACAAGTTCGTTGCTGGAGAAACATTGAAGTTGTACGTGATTGTAGACAATCACCTACATCTTCGTAACCAAACTGTGTGGGAAACAAGTTCTGCAATGTCATCATTTAAACATGTTATGTATAAATGTGTGTTGTAGGAGGCTTAAATGTGTGATCTAATTGATGCACTGGTTGGTGGAAGATGTTCTATGGAAATGTTTTTCCATGTGTGTAAAGAAACATTCGTAATTCGTTCATTGTTTTAAAACTGATCCTTTTTAAAACTTGTACAAGATATTCTTCTGCTAATTGTATCGACTGCTCCATTATTACTTCCTCGCAGGAATTCCAAAATTTGTAAGAAATGCTTCAGGTGTACTCGTCATTCCAGCATGTTTTGTACCTACTTTGCTTGTGCAGTCTGACCCAGTTAAGAAGTAAAGCAGGAAGTACATGACATATTGCAATTGTTCAGCCATTATATGAACGGAACTTGGCGCGTTGTAGCTCCAACACCTCGACGAATCCACAATTCCTTCAATCCAAGATTCTTGAAGGTAGTCCAATGATATAAGAGAAGAACCAGAACGTCTGTATTATTTGATAATACCATCACTCTCTGATACCCTGTTTGTTGCATGTTTAATATGGGGCATAATACGGAGATCTGCCTCCTCTAACATGGGAAATTGTAGTTCTTGTGGGCTTCTTTAAATTGGTTTGGTGTATGGACATGCATGTGGTTGAGTTAATAAAAGATGTTGACTACAGAATACCTGCATATTTGGCCATATATTACAGCATTTTTCTAATAGATACGATTTAAAACAGTCTTGAAGTTTGACCTTGTTAGAAATAGAAGACCAAAATTTGTCCTTTTGTACAGGAATAGGTGTTGTATATTTAATGGAGTGGAGGTTAATGGATCCACATGTCCGCACGAATTCGTTCGAAACTCTTTGGCGACTTATCAAAGTAAGAGTCAAATATGAAGTCAATTCTTGCTGCTGTATTTTGATAACATTTTTTACATATGAACAGACAGCCTCAAAATCTCCAAATGTTTTCAAATCTTTCAGAGAAATCTTTCTAGCGCAAGCCATAAATCCACAATACAACAATTTGTAAGACTTGATAAGTTTGCTGAATTGCCATCTATTTTGGTTAATACCTTTTCAAGTTCTGAAGATAATGAACTCTTATTTGTCTTTGTAAAGAACTCCTTTTCGTCAAAAGAAAGAAAGTGTCAACAATTCAAATTTTAATAGATCATTAATGGGATAACCTCTCTCTCGAGCTAGTTGAATAGTACGTTGAGCCATAGCTTGTTTGTTTTAGGTGTCTTGGTTTTACAGCCTGTTTCTCTGTTCGGATGCTATTAATAGGTAGTAAATTTGTTCTATGGATAGTGTCTGAAATATTAGCTTTCTTACCAACAAATCTGTCTTTCCTAAATGCTTCATTTCCTATAGTGAAGACCTGCAGTAACTTATTTTTCACAGCGTCTTCAACTGTCTGTTCCGTAATAATGTTTCTCAGTTGCTTTCAGGAGAAAATGGGTTTTCGTTATCTGTAATAAAATTCATCATCGTTCTAATCTTACTTTCCATATTATTTGATGTAATTGATGTTGACTCATGGTGTGCTTGTAGTTCATAATTCTCTGAATAAACATTGGTAACATTTCTGTACATATTACTTATGGCAATGATTTCATGGTATATTAATTCCATTCTGTTACTGTTGTTTTTTTCGAGTTATTCCAATAACACCAGAAACACTCTTTTAGATTTATTTATTGTTTGCTCTAGGCACATATGCGGCAACTCAGTGAAACCATTTGTAGATCTTTGAACTACAAAACCCTTCCATAAACTTTTCATACACTTCTGGTGATTTATCTTTTAATTGCATTTTCTAAATATACTGATCCCACCGTAAATAATTAATGCGATCGAAAGCTGCAAATAGAGGTAATAGAGGTAATCATGTGATAACATAACAGAATATCACCGAAATTTCAATTTGTTGTGTACATAAATATTAGTTATGAATACAAAATGTTTTCATATACAGATAAGTACATGAACGATTTTAATATAAAACGAAAACTCAATTACTTTAAATAAATTACAAAATTAAATTAATATACACGAATATTACGACTTGAATCGTACCACACTGGCGCTGCAATCTTAATTTCTTTTACCTATATGTATGATTTCAGTTTTACATATTTTACTTTTGTTAAAATATTTTTAATATTTTAACGTGTTTAAAACCCTAAAATACATGTAAATGACACCTCACATGCCTATAAAGTATATTTTCAATAAGAATTAAAGATGGGGTCGATTCTCCAAAACGGCCGCTCCACAGACTAACACCGAATTTTTTCGATCACTGGATAATTACTACAATATCCAGATGGGTGACTCTCTGGTAAATGAATGACACACAGATGAATTCTTAGCAAATGGACTATAAATAATTAATTAATATAACCAATATTTAAGGTGTATTGGTATAATTAACATATCATGATTACAAACATCAACCTAAAAATAATTGCAATTGATATTGTTTCGTAGTGTAAGTTTACATGGTAATACTATTTGAGTCTATTTTATATATTACATTTAATTTACATTTACATTTTGAAATACACGATTAATATTAAAAAATTTCCCATATAATATTTTAAAAGCAATTAACTTATAATTAATGATACAAGCAAAGTTTTTTTTTATAAGAGAAACTGTTTTAAAATGTCGATTTATTGAATTTTCACTATTTTACAAACACGAAATTAAAAGAATTGGAACTTGAAAGCCACTATCTTTCTGCTATGTGAATTTTCAAATTAGATTTATTAGATTTAATTTGTACGCACATTTTAATCACATATTTCATAAGCAAACGGTTTCTCCTATGCAAGTTCTTAAATGATTTATTAACCCATCTTTTCTAGGACATTCATATTCACAAATGTCACAAACACGCAGTTTCAATCCGGTGTAAATGAATTTTTTAAATTTATCTTGAGAGCAAATTTAGTGAGTTTTAAATGCCTTTTAAAATTTGTTTCGTCACTATATTTGTAATCACAAATTTCACAAGCAAACGGCTTGTCTCCAGTGTGAGTTGTTAAATGATATTTTAATTGTGATTTCTGCGCACATTTATAATCACAAATTTCACAAGCAAACGGCTTATCTCCAGTGTGAGTTGTTAAATGTCTTTTAAATCTGATTTGCGCAAATTTAAATAAAATTTT